>BRDA01019946.1:0-11360 GCA_036984385.1 Crenuchus spilurus
AAAATGTCTGATACTGATTATGTAAAGCTGCTTTGTGACAATGTCCATTGTAAAAAGCGCTATATAAATAAATTTTGATTGATTTTGATTGATATGGTGACAGTAGTGGGACAGGATTGATGATAATAGTAATAATGATAACAGCCAGCAAAGTCCATATAAACTCCAATATGGACAATAAAGTAGGGCATCTGGAGCAGGTCACAGTATTTAGTTGTTGGTGGTCAGCTGATCCAGGGAGGCATCATACAGAGAATAGTAATCAAACTTCCATCAGCCTTGGACCGGACTGGTGGGCAATCACTCACTCGGAAAAAGACAAAGATGGAATTAGTTCTGTTTGGATTTATAGAGCACAGGGATTATGAGACATATCAGAGTGTGGCGGAGAGAGCCAGAAGGTAAACAGGCATGGGAGCTCCCCAAGACACTGGCATCCCTCTGCTCACCATCAACAAACCTGAGTGATCGTGTGAGCAGCGTTATGACAGCCCCAGCATCTCAGTTCACTATAAATCCCTACATCTGTGCATCCCTGGATCTACAACCTTTCTATAATGTAAAATATTAATTACCAAAAGCTAAACTAAACAGATATGTTTTCATCCTAGTCTTAAATGTTGAGACTGTGACTGAGTCCCGAACATTGTCTGGGAGGTTATTCCAAAGTTGAGGGGCCATATAAGAGAAGGCTGTTCCCCCTGCTGATGATTTCTAAATTCTACCAAGATTCTAAATATTCAAGATACCAATTCTAAATTTCACATCTTTTAAACAGTCCTCCATTTTCTTTAATCTAATACTGTCATCAGGTTTAGCTGATATATAAAGATGTGTATCATCTGCATAACAGTAAAAACTAATATTATACATTTACTAATAATGTGGCCTAATGGAAGCATATAAAGTATGAATAATAAAGGTCCTAAGATAGATCCTTGTGGAATTTCATATCTCACTTTTGTAATGTTGGATGATACATCATTAACATTTACAAACTGGTAAAGTTCTGTTAGGTATGATTTAAACCACATTAGGGCTGTTCCTGTGATTCCAACCATGTTCTCTAGTCTTTTTAGGAGAATATTGTGGTCTATTGTATCAAAAGCTACACTTAAATCAAGTAAAAGTAACAAGGACATGCAGCCTTGATCAGAGGCAAGAAGAAGATCATTTGTTATCTTAATAAGAGCTGTCTCAGCGCTATGATGGGGTCTAAATCCAGATTGGAACTTTTCATAAATTTGATTTTTATACAAATATGAGTAAGTTGTTGGGCCACAACTTTTCCAAAATTTTAAACATGAAGGGTAAATTAGAGATAGGTCTATAATTGGACAATATATTAAGGTCTAGATTTGATTTCTTAATCAAAGTTTTAATAGCTGCTAGTTTAAAAACTGTGGGTACGTGTCCTACATTAAGGAACAATTTTAATATTGTTAAAATAGGTTTAATTGTAACAGAGTGTTTCTTTAAGTAGTTTTGAAGGAATAGCATCAAGTCTGCAAGTCTGTACAGTTTGATAAAGCAATAATTTTCTCCAGATCTAGTTGTGTTATTGGATTAAATACTTCCAGCCTGTCTTCCAAAGCTGTATTTTGTTCTATCTCATCTAAGTCTGATAGCACACAGCTTGGGTTTAAGGCTACAGATGTAGTTTTTTATCTAATGTTTTCTATTTTATTCTATTTTACCTTAAGTCCATAAGGTGTCACTAGTAAGATTAGATGGAATCAGAGTTTCAGTGTCTGCATGATTTTTTGTAAGTTTAGAAATCACGTTAAAACTTTGTTTTGATTGTTTTTATTGGTTTCAATCACGGATGCCAGGTATTCTGAACGTGCTCTATTGAGAGCTTTTTTATACTCAGTAAAGCTGTTTTCCAGGCACAGTGGAATATTTCTAGTTTAATTGACCTCCATTTCCTCTCTAGTTTCCCAACTACTTGCTTTAAAGTGTGAGTCTGATCATTATACCATTGGGCAAGCTTTTTCTGTTTCATCTTTTTATATTTAATAGGTGCTACAATATCTAGTGTTGAACGAAGGTATTTTCTACATAGTCAATCAGTCTTTCTAAATCCTTGGGCTTAATAAAGAGTAAATGGGAATTGATAAATCTGGGAGGTTTTCTATAAATTGTTGGGCTGAATCTGATGTTATTTCATGCAATAACGTGGATATTTGCATATAATGTGATTGAGATGTAGCTCATAAAAAATTAGTGATCGGAAATTGCTGGATTTTGAGGAAAAATGTTTGTTATCCAAGTTAATTCCAAAGGTCAAAACTAAATCCATGGTATGATTACAATAGTGTGTAGGTTCTTTTACATGTTGGGTAATACCTGCAGAATTTGCAGTCTTTTTTAATGAGTCATCTATATTTTCAAAATGAATATTAAAGTCTCCTACAATCATTACTTTATCACTATACACTACTATGCTTGACACAAAATCACTGACTTTTTTAAGAGTTCTGAGTAGGGCCCCAAAGGCCTATATCTATTAAATAATGAAAATGCAAGTTTATTTGTAGCTGGATTGGTTATATTAATTGAAAGAATTTCAAAGGAATTAAATGTCTCACAGTATTTCTGATTAATGTTTAAAGTGTTTTGGTAGATTATACCTACACCACCTCCAGTTCCTGACAATCTAGGACTGTGAACGTAACTATAAACTTCAGGGCTGGCTTCATTTAGGGGTAAATAGTCATCAGGTCTAATCCATGTTTCCGTAAGACATAACATTTCTGATCACTTATAATTTCATTCACAATAAGTGTTTTTGAACTTAGATCTTATATTGAGTAACCCAAACTTTAGATCAGAGGTGCTATAATTATTTTTTGGATATGATAATGGAATATTAATTAAGTTACTAGGACAAGCTATTGAAGACTTTCTGCGATTAATTTTTATTCAGGGCACAGACACGGTGTCAATATAGTTGAACCTAGGTGACGCCTCAAGGCAGCTCGCAGATGGTTGGTTAAGCCAGTTTACCTGCGGCCCGGTCTTGACCCTGGTAAGTCACTTATTATTTATACTAATCTGCCGGCTAACTAAAAAACTATAGGCCATGTTGCGTGAAAGCAGAGCAAAACCATCCCTGCCTCAAAGACCAGGCCTACCCTCAAATGTTTGCCAATTTTCTATGTAGCCCACTTGGTTTTCCGAACACCACTTGGACCTCCAGCAGTTCAGCTCTATGAGCCTGTCTCATCGCCTCACCACATTGGAATGGGGCCAGAACATATAACAGTATCGGACATAGTCTGGGCCAGCTTTACCACCTCTATAATGCTATGCTTAGTTACTTCCAATGGCCGCAGATGAATGTTGTTGGCACCTACGTGTTAGACTATCGTGGAATATCTTACAAGTATTTCCACTTCATCAATTTGCCAATGTGATTTTTCACACAACGGAATTTGACCTCTGCATTTAACCCATTCATGCAGTGAAACACACAAACTAGTGAACACACAAGGCTGTAAGAATTTGTGCCCATAGTGGTGGGCAGCCCTTATCCACTGGCACCCGGGGAGCAGTTATGGGGTTAGGTGCCTTGCTCAATGGCACTTCAGTCATGTCCTGTCTGGGGATCGAACTGGCGACTTTCTGGTCACAAGACCAGATCCTTACCACTAGGCCATGGCTGCAAAAAGCTCAGCTCCAGCCATAATGAAACGTGTACTTACTTTACAAGAGCACAGAGCGAAGGTTGGGTTGCCAGATCCTCGGGTACTCAGTGAGGTCACAAAGGACCTCATGGTAACTTCTAAGCAACTGAAGGCCTTTCTCACATTGGCTAATGTTAATGTTCATGATTCAACCATCAGGAGAACACTGAACAACTGAACTTAGTGTGCATGTCAGGGTTGGAAGGAGAAAGCCACTGCTCTTCATAAAGAACAATGCTGCATTGACAAACCAGAAGGCTATTGGAAGAATGTTTTGTTGAAAGATGAAACCAAAATATAAATTTTTGTTTTAAATTAAAAGTGTCATGTTTGGAGAAAGGGAAATACTGCATTCCAGCATAAGAACCTTATCCCATCTGTGAAACATGGTGGTGGTAGTGTCATGGTTTGGATCTGTTTTGCTGTATCTGGGCCAGGACGGCTTGCCATCATTGATGGAACAATGAATTCTGAATTATATCAGATAATTCTAAAGGAAAATTTCAGGACATCTGTCCATGAACTGAATCTCAAAAGGTGGGTCATGCAGCAAGACAACAGCCCTAAGCACACAATTTGTTCTAGCAAAGAATGGCTAAAGAACAGTTACCAGAGATGTTTAGTTGCAGTTATTGCTGCAAAGGAGAGTCACACCAGATAATGAAAGCAAAGGTTCACATACTTTTGCCTCTCACAAATATGTCATACTGGATCATTTTTCTCAATAAATAGATGAACAAGTACATTAATTTTGTCTCATTTGTTTAACTGGGTTCCCTTTATCTTTTTTAGGACTTTTAGGACTGTAAAAATCTGATGATGTGTTAGGTCAAATTTATGCAGAAATCTAGAAAATTAAAAAAAAGGGTTCACAAACTTTCAAGCACCACTCTATATCTAAATGAAAATTTTATAATTCAATTTAAATAGCACTTGAGCACAAATCTTTCAAAATTATCCTTACTAATTGTACTAATTTATTTTCCACTCATATGTAATACATACAAATAATTTACCAATGTGTAGTAATAACTATACTATACTGTAACTACTGTACTGTAGTAGAAACTACTGCATCTGAATTTCCATACACTTTAGGGAGCAACTTACAATGCTTACATTGTTTCAAAACAACAAAAATATGTCCAAAACATGAACCCTTAAACCAACTGCAATCTTAACATGGTGCAAAATATATTAGAACAGACCAGATTTTGAAGAAACTAAAGCCTGGAAATTGTAGGCTCTATCTGAAACAGTCTAATGATTGATTCTCTGGCCTTTGACAGACAGTGCGGTTTGGATTTCAGAGTGAAACAGTCTGCTCCTTTAATCAGCCACATCTTGTAACTCATACCTTGCTTGGATATTTCTTCAGAAATGTAAATGGGATCTAAAGCCTGGATCCACAGACATATGTGAAACTTGAATCTTTCATTCTGAGCATGGAGTCGATAGGACATCCGACTTCACTTATCTTACTATTCTAACCTCACGCAAATGACCTTCTGGATGCGTGTAAAAGCAAGCAATTTATATTTAAATAGCCTTTCTATCACATTGCAAAGGTTCATCTATGTCTCATTGGTATATAAAATTTGTCTCTGTACTTCTTGGCAAATTCCAGCCTGGCCTTCATATACTTTTTGCTAATTTGTGGTTTGTGTCTTATGGTGAAGCCTCTGTACTTTTGTTCATGTATTTTCATAAAAATTACAGGATTACTAAGGTGACTATTGAGCTCCAGTGTTTGTTAGCAATGGCAGTATCACAGGTGCCATGGGAAAATTTTAACTTCTAACTACATGTCATATAAAAATGATTTTAAATGAAAATTCCTTTATGTTTAAGCAAATAATCCTTTTCACAGTTATATCAATGGTAACAAAACCTTGGTGTCATTTGAAATAAATTATAGACTAAACATTGCCACACTGTCACCACAGCATTGCTCCAGAACATTCAACTCTGAGCTTCTATCGAATCAGATTGTGCTCTTTGATTTTTTTTTTTTTTCATGTTCAGAGGAATCCAGCAAACAAAACTGCCATTATTTTGTGTACTTCCTTGCAATGTTGCTGTCAAAGTAACACTGCTGTTTGGTATAAAGTTTACATTCTGACAGTACAACAACATTCAGACTTCTTTTTTGGGATGGTTTTTTGCCAGCATGATTTAGTGGTGCCATTCTTAGTATGCCACACATTATCCTATCTACTTAATCCTGATCAGTGTCATGGTTAGTCTCCTACCTCTTCACAGGGTGCAGGGCAGAGCATCACAATATCATGACTAAGCCCAGGACAGGATGCCGCAATTCTAATCACTTAATCAAATGTAACTGTATTCACATACCTACTATATTGTAACGATGGGACCCACTGATAAGTGAGCTACCAGGCAAAGTGAACAGAAGGTGAGTGCAGATAATAGAAGACTTTATTAAACAAGATAAAGACACAAGAGAAAAAAACTTAGACACAAGAGATAAACTCTGATGCAAGGCATAAACTCTGACACAAGGCATAAACTCTGACGCAAGGCATAAACTCTGACGCAAGGCATAAACTCTGACGCAAGGCATAAACTCGACGCAAGGCATAAACTCGACGCAAGGCATAAACTCTGACACATGAACTAAATAGGCTCTGACAAAAATAACTAGACAAACTCCAACATAAACAAGATAAACATACAGACCAAAAGGAAGAGAATCAGAAGGAGGACTGCAGAGGACTATGAGCATAAGAGAATCTAAACGAGTAAAGGAAAACAACGCCGAGCGCTGACCAACTGTGAAAGACTGTTTAAATACAAAAAACACTGATTGCCGTATTAGGAACAGGTGAGCGGAATAAAGGAGGTGGCGTGTGCAGGTGAGGTGCATGGTGGGAACTGTAGTGCTTGAGTGATTGGGCAAATGGAGACATGAATGTGACAGACCAGGAAGAGGACTACAAAAATGTGAGTGAAACCAACAGCAGGCGATAGTAACATAGAACAGAGTAGATTCAGGACAAATGTTACATAACCCCCTCCCCACGGCGCCTCGACTCGAGGCGCCAAAGAACACTGCAGACAAACACATAAAACAAAAGAAAACACCACCCAATACCCCAGAACACAATTCAAACCTAAAGCAAAGTCCGACTGTAATGTCCGTGGAAAATGTCAATAAATTGGCGCACTGCCATATCTGCCGCAGAGCGACAAACAATCTCCCAAGACATCAGAGTCCAATTTGGAGTGGCAGAAATGTCTGGGACCTAGTATCCAGACATCTGATAGGATCTCATCAGGGGGACAGTCCATGGTGCATCAGCAACAATTTTAGCAGAGGGGTATGTCTTCGGGGCATAATTTACATATGGCACAATATGGGGTTCCCACTTCGGCTTAAGGACAGGATGCACTGGTGGGTAGATCCAAGTGGCCTGAGTATCAGGCTGAAGAGAATGTCTCATTCTCCTGGCTGACCAGGCACGGGGATGTATGAGGCTCTCTCGACCACCGGGCACTGGCGTAGAGCTCGCCTGACCCCTCTGGACTGGCGTAGGGCTTGCCTGACCCCTCTGGATTGGAGTAGGGCTCACCTGACCCCTCTGGATTGGCGTAGGGCTCCCATGACCCCTCTGGACTGGCGTAGGGCTCGCCTGACCCCTCTGGACTGGTGTAGGGCTCGCCTGACCCCTCTGGACTGGCGTAGGGCTCGCCTGACCCCTCTGGACTGGCGTAGGGCTCGCCTGACCCCTCTGGACTGGCATGGGGCTCTCCTGACCCCTCTGGGACTGGCGTAGGGCTTGCCTGACCCCTCTGGATTGGCGTAGGGCTCACCTGACCCCTCTGGATTGGCGTAGGGCTCCCATGACCCCTCTGGACTGGCGTAGGGCTCGCCTGACCCCTCTGGACTGGCGTAGGGCTCGCCTGACCCCTCTGGACTGGCATGGGGCTCTCCTGACCCCTCCGGGACTGGCATAAGGCTCTCCTGGCCCTTCGGGACTGGCATAGGGCTCTCCTGGCCCTCTAGGACTGGCATAGGGCTCTCCTGGTCCCTGTGGACTGGCATAGGGCTCTCCTGGCCCTCTGGGACTGGCATAGGACTCTCCTGGCCCCTCTGGACTGGCATAGGGCTCTCCTGGCCCCTCTGGACTGGCATAGGGCTCTCTTGGCCCTCTGGGACTGGCATAGGGCTCTCCTGGCCCCTCTGGACTGGCATAGGGCTCTCCTGGCCCCTCTGGACTGGCATAGGGCTCTCTTGGCCCTCTGGGACTGGCATAGGGCTCTCCTGGCCCTCCGGGACTGGCATAGGGCTCTCCTGGCCCCTCTGGACTGGCATAGGGCTCTTCTGGCCCCTCTGGACTGGTATAGGGCTCTCCTGGCCCCTCTGGACTGGCAGGGGGCTCTCTTGGCCCCTCTGGACTGGCAGGGGGCTCTCTTGGCCCCTCTGGACTGGCATAGTGCTCTCCTGGCCCTCCGGGACTGGCATAGGGCTCTCCTGGCCCTCCGGGACTGGCATAGGGCTCTCCTTAACCATGGAAGAAGGGGACAAGACTTCCTGGACCACTGGGGCAGGAGACACTGCAGCCTGGACAGTTTCTGTCCCAGTGGCTACGTCTACTCTCACCACTGGTGCAGTCATGGTGCCGCGGTCTATCTTGAGGATACACAATGTCATGGTGTTTTGCTCTGTAGTGTAAACCTGCTTCGTTTGGGTACCACGTTCCACCTTAAGAGCCTGGGGGGGGAGCATCGGTGTAGGACTCCTTCACCACAGGAGTAGCGTCGACGAACCCCTCCTGGACCAGTGAAAAAGACACAGTGGAACCCTCCTGGAGTATGGGCGCTGGACTGTCATGAAAAGAGAGGTTCTGTGAGGTAGTATCTAAAGCATCGAAAAATATCATACTGTCACTCGCCTCTAGATCAGGGTCGTCTGCAGCAGGTACCGGGACAGCAGCAGGCACCGGGACAGCCATAGCCCCAGAGGCTGAGGAAGAGAATAGACAAACTGTCTTTTATACCAGAAAAGTGAGAATTAACAGCATCACTTCCCTTTAGAATTGGGATGGCAGCGGACTCTGGGATGGCTGCGGGCTCTGGGATGGCTGCGGGCTCTGGGACGGCTGCGGGCTCTGGGACGGCTGCGGGCTCTGGGACGGCTGCAGGCTCTGGGACTGAAGGAAGTCCCAAAAAGACGTCATGAATGTGGGACGCTGTAGCGAGGTTTCCATAGCCCAATCACTAGCCTCTCCACAAAGTTTGGAAATGACGAACCATATTCTGTCCCCCTCATTCTCCAGTTTCTCACCAGAAGCCTCAACATACAAGAGAGTGTATCTAATGAAATCCAAAAACATTTCTGGTTCCCCAAAAAATGGGGCTGGTTCTGGTGTCACATTTTCAGTAGACCGATCCAAGTTACACAACAGCAAATCACACATTGTGTCCAGACGAATCACATCTTCTACACATGGATCAAAAACTTTTCGGAATTCCTCTAGGAAATCATGGGCGGACAAAAATGTGTCAGGAAAAACATCCCGTAAGTCCAACACCCAATCCCATGCTTCATTCCTCAAGCCGTAAACCACCAGAGCTACCACTTTATGCTCAGTGTTAGTATGTTCCTTATTGACTTTAACAAAATGACCACAATTCTCTACATAAGACTAAAAGTCCTTAGGAATCCCATGGAATGGGCTAGGGAGGCTAGAATCAAAGTTGTTCTTGTTTTCTCTTATGTATTTGAGATAGTCATATATACTTGTCATGATAATGAAAAAGTATATAGATAACCAAAAAGAAACAAATGAAAGACAGACAGAACGACTCAGAACGCTACTCAGACAGGCTACTCAGACAAACAAAAAATATATACCTGCCACCTTCAAACTAGGCTTGGCGTTATGTAACGATGGGACCCACTGATAAGTGAGCTACCAGGCAAACTGTACAGAAGGTGAGTGCAGATAATAGAAGAAGACTTTATTAAACAAGATAAAGACACAAGATATAAACTTAGACACAAGAGATAAACTTAAGACACAAGGCATAAACTCTGACGCAAGGCATAAACTCTGATGCAAGGCATAAATTCTGACACAAGGCATAAACTCTGATGCAAGGCATAAACTCTGACACATGAACTAAATAAGCTCTGACAAAAATAACTAGACAAACTCCAACATAAACAAGATAAACATACAGACCAAAAGGAAGAGAATCAGAAGGAGGACTGCAGAGGACTACGAGCATAAGAGAATCTAAATGAGAAAGGGAAAACAACACAGAGCGCTGACCAACTGTGAAAGACTGTTTAAATACAAAAAACACTGATTACCGTATTGGGTGAATACAGGTGAGCGGAATAATGGAGGTGACGTGTGCAGGTGAGGTGCATGGTGGGAACTGTAGTGCTTGAGTGATTGGGCAAATGGAGACATGAATGTAACAGACCAGGAAGACGACTACAAAAATGTGAGTGAAACCAACAGCAGGCGATAATAACATAGAACAGAGTGACGAAGGGGAAAGGGAGAGACAGACAACAAAACGAGATTCAGGACAAACGTTACATATATACTGTTATAAGCATTTATGTACATTCACATTTACCACATTTAACAGACACCATAATCCAGATCAATTTACATAGTGCTTTGTAGTCAACTAAGAAGACGTTTCCTTCACAGATGCAAATAGATTAGAATTCAACTACCCACTAGAATCCCTGAACCTGGTAAAATTTTACCACAGCCCCCTCCCCTGCTCTGCTGCCCGCCACCCTGCTGAGAGGCCATTAGCACCCTATTGATACGCTAATTACATGACAAACTCTCCAGGGCAAAGTGAGGAAAAGATTCTCAGAAACTCAGGCCAGTTTCACTCCAGTTTTACAATAGAGTCCAAATGCAAAATGAAACGAAGCTCACAGAGAGAATGTGTTTATTTATTTTAGCTCGTTTTATGTTGTGTTTTGTGTGTGTGTGTGTGTGTGTGTGTGTGTGTGTGTGTGTGTGTGTGTGTGTGAATCTGCGCACACTGTTACGAACACATACAGGCACAAAAATCCTGTATCTGTGTGTATCTGCTATTCCCTGCAAACGTAATGAAACTAATTATATATATATTAGGGATGTCCCGATCACGTTTTTTCTGTTCCCGATCCGATCCGAGTCATTAATTTTTTAGTGTCTCCCGATACCGAGTCTCAAACCGATATTTCTATTTTCTAGATAAGAACTAGATAATACTCCTCACACAGTGCACACATTACATTATAGTTAATAAAATTAATCCAGTGTTTATATTGAACAAATGCAATGCTTTAGGGAAAAAACTATTGTTAAGTGTTTCCAAAAGCTCTAAAAGACGCCGAAAACCTGTATTCTCTACCACAGCGATCGGCTGGTCATCCAAAGCAATGAATTCAGTGACCCTCTCTGTGATCTTCTTGGCCATAGTGCTGTCTCGAGAGAACATTTCTTTTAAAACTTTCTGATAGAGTAGATTGCTTAGGCACAGCCTTTAACTGAGCTGTCTGAATGAACTCACCATGTCATGTCATGTCACACGACGTCATCGCTTCGCGATGGTAGGCTGCACAGACGAGTCACTTCCCTCCAATGCCATCTGTCTCTGGTTGCTTGTAGAAGGCTAGCACCTGATAAT
>BRDA01019952.1:4270-46543 GCA_036984385.1 Crenuchus spilurus
TACCCCCCCCCCCCCCCCCCGAAATGAGGATATACTGTACGTAAATCTTGTTCCCATGTGGACTTAAGAAAACCCATCACGCTTTTGCTTGCATAGGTGGTTATAAAGATCAGAACAGGTCTCCCATTATGTCCACAAAGATGACTTGGACATATTTCAAGCCAATGAATATGTGACACTTGAATAACGTTTTGAATAAAATTATGAACAACAACGAACTATCCTATTGTTTATTTAAATTAGATTAGATTTGACTTTGTCATTGAGTAGAGCACAGGTAAAGAGCCAATGAAATGCAGTTAGTATCTAACCAGAGTGCAATGTTTAGTGTTATTTATATAAAATGCAGTTGGTAATCATTGAGGGGGTACAGTGAGTTGCAGAAATTTGAATATATCTATTGCAAATAAATAAAATATACATTATTGAGAGTAAATATAGCAGATATAAAGTGTATGAACAGTACAGAGGTGTAAGGACACGTAAATGGCAGTGAGGTAGCATATATAAAGTAAAAGAAAATAGTAGAGGTGCAAGGATATAGTATGTATATGCACTAACATGAACAGATCAGAGGTGCAGAGTTCAGTAGCGGCACAGCCTCAGGGAACAAGTTCTTACTGAGCCTGCTAGTGCATGAGTGGAGGCTCCAGTAACATCTGCTAGATGGGAGAAGGGTGAAAAGTCCATGGTTTGGATAAGAAACATCCTTGATGATGTTTCTCACCCTGCCCAAGTAGCGTTTCTGGTAAATGTTCTGAATGGAGGGTAACTGGGTGCCTGTGATGTGTTGGGCAGTTTTCACCACCCCTTCAAGTGATTTGGGGTCTGTATGAGTATACTCTTAAGCAATACAACGCTAGAAGTAAAGGCGCTGTCATGCCTTATAGACCAGGACTGAGGACTTCACAGACCAGGTGAGATGTGGATACCAAGGAACTTGAAGCTAGGCACCTGCTCTACTGGTCTGCTGATGTAAATGGGGGAGTGAGCCTTGCTTTTAGTTCTTCTGAAGTCTATGATGATCTCATTGGTTTTCTGGTGTTGATCACCAGGCTGTTGTTGTGACACCATGTCCTCCGCGAACTTGATTATTGAGTTAGAGCCTCAGGAACACAGTCATGGGTGAACAGGGAGTACAGGATCAGGCTCAAAACACAAGCTTCTGGAACGCCTGTGTCCAGGGAGAGATGGAGGAGGAGGAGAGGTTGTCTAACTTAACAGACTGGGGTCTGTCAGTCAGGAAGTCCAAAATCTACAGAACAGATGCAGAGAGATGTGCTGATACCAAGCCGGCTGAGCTTGGAGGTCAGTTTGGAAGGGATCACAGTGTTGAAAGCTGAACTGAAATCAATGAACAGCATACTGATGTAGGAGCTGTGACAGTCCAGGCAGGTCAGTGCAGTATGGAGCTTTGTGGAAATGGCATGCATTAGTGCACTATGCACTGGTATACTAGTGTTTACACCGTGTGTAATTTGATAGCGTGTCTTCCCTTTAATTCACTTAAACAGGTAGTTGGAAAGAATCAGTTCGTTGGCAAAGTGAATCGAACTTCCCATACTTAGAATGGCTTTTGATTCACCGACGACAGAGTCGGTTCGTCAGTGTCGATACATCGCCATGATTTCACCGCGTCACGTGACCCAGTGTAGGACGCGCGTCCCCGCAAGCTGAAGCTTGCTCAGACAGGCGGAGGCGCGCACAGAGCAGGTCAGTAATTACTTTCATTCTTTTTTTCTCTCTATCAGGTTAAAATCGGATACGTTACAGCGACGCGAATCAGCCGTGGATTTGTTTAGTGTTGTACTATCAGGGAGAGGCGATAATAACCCGCTTTTTGACGTTGGTCTCGTCAAATGGTGGTCAGTGGGCAGAGTGCAGCCATTACTGCCTGCTGGAGGATGGTGTAGCACTACAGAGTCTCACACCATCCTCCAGCAGGCAGTAATGGCTGCGGTCTGTTGGTTTGTTTTGTTTTTGATGCATTCTCCACAGATACTGGTTATACATAAATAATCTTGTTGTTTTTCTCCAGAACTCTGTCTCTATGGCGGAGCTGGCCTCTTTAGAGTCCTAATTTGTTGTTAGCATCCAGCTATTGTAGCCACGGCTGACAACGAAGCAGATCTTATTCGAACTCCCCGTTCCACCTTAAATGCTGCAGCAGTTACATTGAGGCGAATGGTGACCTGGAAGGCGCCTGCTGCACCTTTTTAAGGTGGAACGTGGAGTTTGGATAAGATCGGAGCTTTGTTGACTGAAAGGCCGCGAAACGAGACAAAATGACATCAGCACGTCGAAGCTATGTGTGTATATATTGGAGTAGACTTGAAATTGACAGTAAATACTGCAGTATATTAAAACCAGATGCTTTTTCACTGTGACAGGATGCCCCACTGTTGTGAATTTTGGATGAGGCTGGGAAATGCTGTCTCATCTTACTACAGAATTCAGCTCCATTTTGCTTTTGTTTAGTATGTGTTAAAACTCAGTTTTGCATTTAAATTTGATTGCTTCTCGCCATTGTCGTTAGTTCAGGTTGGGGTTAAAGGTGGGATGTCTTGGGCCACAGTACATGCTGTTCTGTAAATGCAGATTTAGTGTATAAAGCCGCTGTCACTGGCTACTGCAACATTGGCATGGCTTTTTGCACGTTTTTCCTCCCATGCTTCTCGTGCTCTGTAACAGCTGTGCTATACACCAGGGCAGGCATTTCCTAACAGGGGCTTTAATGTTGTTCGAAGGGGTTTCCTTTCACACAGGCGTGTATTTGGGTGTTCAGTAGGCAGTTAATGGGCGTTTAACATTTGAAGTCTCCACATGAGAGCATTCAGACCTGGTGAAAATGTGCAGTTTTGTTTCACTCTTCAGTGAGTGGAATTTAGTTTATTTTATTAACTGGCCCTAAATTCAGTGTTGCATTCTTTGTTTGATCAGTGTTGGCAGGAAGGCGAGAAAGCTCAGTGTTTTTATATATGTGTGGAATATTTGCAGCTCTTTTGTGATGAGTAGATAACTTAAAATGTTCTTTAGGTAGAATAATCTATTCTGTAGCCTTTCTTGTGTATGTTTTAATAGTGTCCAGAAAGCCCTTTTATACATCATTGTTGTTATTGACCATGTGTTTGGCAGGACAACACACATGACCACATGTCTATGTTATTCAAGCAGACGGGCACTCTTCAGGGATTTATCTCCATTTTATGACTCAATGGCAACAGATGATGCGAATGCATTTAGCCACTTGTTTTCTCAAATTTACAGAAGAATGAGATGATTCCAATGGTAGCAAATAAAGATTGCTTTTGTCATCTCATTAATATGTCTAACCTTACTGTTATTTTCTCTGTACATTTCTCCTTCTCAATGTTCTAGGCAGGTCATGTCATTAACGATGGAGATGGATGTCAGTGGAGTGTCCAGGGCACCCATATCCATTTTACCTGCTGCTGAGGTCAAAGCTACACTGAAGCCTGAAGCGGATAAACCACGCTGCTCCAGCACCCCTTGCTCACCCATCAAAAGTACTGTATCAGGTTACCAAATCCTACACATGAACTCCAACTACCTGGTGGGCTTCACCACTGGTGAGGAGCTTCTCAAACTGGCCCACAAATGGTCTGGCCCAGAGAAGAGCAACACAGAGGCCTTGCCCAGTCCTGTCAAAAAGCCTGTGGATTTGGGTCTGCACCGCGCCTCGCGGATTTACAAAGCCAAAAGCCGCTTCTACCAACCCTACGATATCCCGGCTGTCAACGGCCGCAGAAGGAGGCGTATGCCCAGCTCAGGCGACTCCTGCTTTAGATCACTGGCAGCCGGAGAGCCCAGCAAGGCTCTCCATGGCCCCCTGCCTCTCTGCCTGCTCAAGGGCAAACGGGCGCACTCCAAGTCCCTGGACTACCTCAACCTGGACAAGATGAGCCTCAGGGAGCCGGCAGACACAGAGGTACTGCAGTACCAGCTCCAGCACCTCACCCTGCGAGGCGAGCGCATGTTCAACAGGAACAAAACATGAGCGGCCTTGGTGCAGTCCGCTAGCATCCATGGCCAGACCCTTCTCCCGCTGGGGTTTTTGGCTGCTGTTTTTGGGCCTTGTGTTGCTCCACTCTGATCATAGGCAGTTCCTGTAGTAAGGTACCCATAGGCCACTAATCTTATTTTAAGAACTGTTTGTTAACCAGGAAGTTATGTTGAGGCACCATCAGGCCTGGCTAACTCAAACATTAATCTGTGAACAAAAATGAAATTGTTTTGATAGTGTGTATGTGTGTGTGTCTGTCAAGGGGATATATTAAGTGTGAGGGTTGAGGTCATTCAGGATTAGCAATAAATGACTTGCTTAATAATTGCTACTACTGTATGTGCGTGTACGCCTGTGCTAAGGTGTTAAACCTTTGTGTGAAAATGCCTCTTCTGCAGAAACGTATGTATGCTCTGCACTGGATCGCACTGTTATTACATCTGAATATATATATATTTATTGTTTTTACTGGATTTTATTTCTACCTGGTTAGCATAGCTCACTGTGGTGTTCTCCCAACACTAGCATTTTAGCATAAGCATCTTCGCACCCCTAAATGTGTCATTGGGTGAACTCCCCACTCCTCGTTTTGTCTCTGTCAGGCAAGAATCTTTATGTAAAACACTGACTGTTACACAATCTGTAGGTTATTTAAGACAGTGCTATCAGAGGATTTGAGCAGGAGAGGCTTATCTTCAGAGAACCTGAGCTAAGATTAACGCCTCATATACACACTATTAATCCCCCTTTCCATTTTTTCACCCCCCCCCCTGCACCATACACTACAGAATGCTGGTTGGATTATTTTAGTCCAGGTTGTCAGATTAAGTAATCCTTCCTGATTGAGAATCTGTTTTCATGGTAACATGAAAGATCTACACAGGCAATGATAACATTGTTATTCACATGCATCTATATTAAAGAAATGAGAGGGTTTCTTTTGTTTATTTCTCATGTTGGTGCACAGCATTGCTATAAAAACAAACCAAAGGATGAACTTTGGGTGTCCTGGGGAAAACTTGATTGCTAATGTGATTTTTTTTTTTTGTGTAACACCTGACAATCATATCCAAAGTTTTTACCCAATAAGCCACACAGCTGTAAACAGTTCATATGAATTGCTCATATTTGGATGCCAGACAGGCATGTTTTCCATGTTCAGCATTTGTATTATGTCTTACTATTTAAAGTTAATATTAGTGTAATATTTAATGACTTATTAACATTACTACCACAGCCACAGTTAATAGTGTGGATCTGATACACTGGTTTAAAGCATGCAATGGAATTTTATAAAGACCATCTTATTTAGTACATTATTTGTACCCGTGTTTTTATAATTTGTTCAAATAATACATTATCTTTTATGTTTTTACAGGTTTTTTAACCCCAGTTTCGATCCCCAAACCTCCATTGCTATTGTTTGTTGTTGTGAAGTAATTTTTTGGTTTCTTATTTCAGTCCCATTTTCTTTATGATTTAAGATTTTGAAGCTTAAAGGTACAATCTGTGTTTTTTTTTTTCTTTTCTTTCAAGCCTTGACTGATCTGGAACTGTACACACTATGCTCTTAGTTAACATACACTGAATGCTTTGTTGGAAGCTGTGCCACTTTTGTTTATTCTCAACAGATTTAATTTTAGGGAGGCTTGAGTGTATTGTAGGTTAATGTCCTGATTGTACCTTTAATTTTATTTTGTTTGATACCTTTTTAGTTGAAATGACATGCACTAGTCTTTATCTTTACCTTTTCTTGTGGATGGGAGAAACTTTCTATGAATGCTGAGAAGAGCACCTTAGACGTCTAGACGGAAACATGTTTGATATATTGATGGTATTTGCTCTTGTCTTGACTCTTTACCTACATGTTGCTTCTTTATTTTGTTTACATATTGGGTGTTTATTTTAAGGCTGGAATACTGTTATGTGGTTGTGTTTTAAGTTCTTGATCATTTTTTGGTAATGATTTTGATTTGTGCCAGATTTTTCCTTCAATATAATGGATAAAGGCTGCTGCTTTTGGCTGCACTGAGCTCTACTGTGTACCATATATTTCAAAGTAAGGGAACAGGACATTTATTATTGAGACTCAGGACTGAGCCAGACTATTTATCAGTACAGTAACACTAGAAAAATGTACTGCTCATAGATTTCAGTTTATGTGGAACAAATGATTCCTGCAGGCATTTCTGATTTTCTCCTTTTTATGTCACCAGACAAAAATGCAAAGGTTTAATTGAATAGGAACAGCTTGTACGGTTAAAATATCACATGGAGATGCACCTGAACTGTAAAATGGAAACCTTGTTGTCACATTGTTTGTGATGTAACACATTTTTATAGCATCACCATACTATTTTAACATGTTTGCTTCTATTAACATGGACAAATGTGTGAATGTGATTTCAAAGACACAGAATTGGATTAATAAATTTGTAGCTTAGCTTTTGTGTGACTAAAAGACATGAAAAGGAGCCACTATAGGTCACAGTGCCTATATACTGTCACTGCATACTGTTTGTCAGTCTTTTCCACTATCTGACACTTATTTATTTACAATATTCACACTTCTCAAGAACATTGTGGTTCATTACTCTTGTATTCTGTAATCCAAATCCTTTTCCATTCCTCTTCCTTCGTCCTGCTGAGTGTGTGTGTGTGTGTGTGCCCTGCAATGCTTTTGTAAGTCCTAATTTAAACCTTACATTTGGCGTTATTAAAACATTACACTGTACTTTGTTTGGTGTGAGTGTCTTAATGATGCAGCTGAGTGTCTTGTTCTCTAGTAAGAGTCACAGAACTTAAACATATTTACATTTTTGCACCAACAGTGCATCTAAGACCAAGAAAATAGCAATAGGTATAAATATTGTAGTTTGTTGTGATACTGTATTAATTCTCAAAAAATACTGATTTTAATTAATGTACATGAGGCTCATTTTGTGATTAGCAGTTTTACTGAAACATACAGTCCTATCCCATTTGGTGCCCCTACTCCAATCAAAGTAATTGTATTTTATATTAAAGAAGTGTAGACAAAAAAGTATCACTACCGTTATTTAGGCCAGTCTCAGTATGTGATAAAGTTACAGTTTACTGAACTCTATTTCTTTGTGGAATACAGCATAAAAAGCTTTTATAAATATGTTAAATATATTACAAATCATTAACAAATACTTTGATTAAAAGCAGAACCTTTTAACATCCTCACCAAGAAAAAAAGAAACATTTTTTTTGTTGCAATAATAAAACTAATGTTTGTTTTTTTTATTTTTAAAAGACCAATTTTTTAATGTACACTTTAAACATACAAAGAAACCTCATTTTATGGTAAAATCAGAACATAAAATAAAAATCAAAAACTGCAATAGCTTGCTAATCTTGTGCAATTTTTAAACAATACATTAATCTGTGTAGTGATGCAACAGCACTAATGGTTTTTCAGCATTTAATTCAGTTTATTGTGGTATTGCTGACAAGGAAATGTTGCATTTCCAGTGACAACAAACAGTGGATGTTAATTACCCTAACATACCTCTACTGATTGGTAGAGATGACACAATCACGTAAGTTCAACACCTTCAATAAGATATAGTGACTCAAATGTGCTCTACCAAATGGTTGAGCAGAATGTTAAAGGGTTTTTCTTTTCTTTTCAATCCAATGCTTAGTCATTTCCATACCAATATCAACATACCAATACTAATAATGATAATGTGGGGATTTTTGGTACTTTTAAATTGAGAAGCAGAAAATGTGGACATTACCAAATATGATGGTTATTTGGTCATCAAAAAAGCCTGTCAGTTTCAGTATGTGACATGACATTACAGTAATACGGAACAGTCTATTTATTTACAGAATCCAATAACAAGTGCATGAATGTATAAAAATAATTTATTATATATAAGATCTGCCCATCCCAAGTTGCTGTGGGGTCTAGATGGTTAAAGAATTGATATTTTCATGTGAGTACAGGTATTAAATGAGATCGTATTCATATTTTCTCTTTTACTAAGTGCTGCTTTACTTTAGTGGTACAAAATATGTTTTTGTTAGCTTATAAGTGGCGAAAGCGCATAGCTATAGGGGCTCTCATTACCATGTCTGCTTTAAATATTTAAATATGTCCATTAGTCCATGTGTAAAACACACAAGCCTTTTAAAATATCCTAGGGCATTAGGGGAAATGTAGTGCGTGTTGCTAATTCACGTTTTCTGCAGTCCTGAATAAGTATAATGCTTTATGTCTGCCTTATAGATTTTGTATTGCAGTTTTAATGGGACATTTTACTAAACTGAAGTGGCAGACAACATGGTTCATTGTGTGCTTTAGTGTATCTAAGCATTATTACAGCAGAGGGAGTACGGTCACTGAATAACAGCACGGGTGTGATTTGGTCGTAGATAACATGTTCATTATAACAGAACGAGGGTGCTTTTGCTTTTATACAACACTTTAACACGAATCATTTATGAGTTTACAGTGATAAACGACAACAGGTTATGGTCATTTTTATAGGACTCTTGCGAACACAAATAGTTCCCTCTGCAAGACAAACAAGATATGTTATTAACGGTTAACAGAACGCACTACTGCAGCGGAGTGATACATGTATAGAAAAGTCTGCAATGTTTTTATCCAATCAGATTCCTCGGTCGGATCTAACTATTATTTACATGCAGTCTGAAGTCCAGTGTGTGTAGAAATCAGATTTGTTTAAAGGTATACGTCTACAGTTCGCTGCTCAGGTCTCCTGCAGTTATTTTGTCAGCCACAAGAGGGCAACACAGTTCAGCATCTGGGCCGAGATAATGTATTTTTCTCTCTCAAATGTTTGTATTAATATAATTGCAGTTAGGGTACTAAAGATTGTATAATATCTGGTCTGTCCCACAACATTATGCTTTTACTCTGATGTGAAATAACAGCTTCTGAATCTTATTTTGTTTATTTAAATTTTACTACATTCAGCACTAACATAGTACATCTTGACAAGTTAATCAGTTAACATTTACCTTCTGTACTTTTGTTTGGCAGCCTGTATTATGATACTGCATATCTAAAATGGTTCTTCTGATCCCTCTCACAGTAAAAAAGAGCCTGATGAACATGCTTGTTTATATACATGTTTGACCACAGATAAATTTGATATCATATAGGTGCCTAAAATGCTATGAATGGTTTGTTACTTTTTGGCCTTTTAAAAACTCTAAATACCAAAATAATCAGAGCAATATTCTAAAATCAGCATTTCAATTTTCTGGCTCTGGAGCTCTGCAGAAAATTAATCACAACTACACTGACACCCATTCGTTTGAACAATGAGTGTAGATACAAGGAGGTGGTGGCTGGTCAGTGTGAAGTCAATGCAAAGTTCTGTGCACCCCTATATATACCTGCGAGGTGTGTGACTGGATTCATATATTGAGAAGAGGTGATACAGGTTAGTGAATGTCTCATATGATGTATGGAACATGGGTCACAAAGCAAATGTTATTGAAAGTAGTATCTGAACTTGCAGGCATGTTGACATGTATGGTCCTACAGGTCTACCAGCAGTGACAAAAATCCCAGTCTACTGGAAATTGTCGTCAGAATTGTGGTTGACATTGAAATTGAAGGACAGTGACTGCTGGCGGGTTTTACAGCTTGTGAATGAAAATTGTTTCACTTACAGGCAAGAATTGCTTCTATGTCAACACCGGTCCTTCACACCCAATTTCTGAAAGAACACTGCAGGGAACTGCATATCATGAACATATGGAGTACAGATGGCACAAGAGACCTTCAGTCTAGGTAACCCTATTGCACACCCTGCAGGTATTTATAGTCTGATCATCCTTGCACAACACCATCTGCAGAAGCCTAAAGCTGCTCCATGCAAGGTGTGCAATTTTTTATCCAAACAGCAGTGGAATTGTGTTCTCTGGAATGATGACGTTCCATCCAGTACTTCTGGGATGAATTGGGAATGAGGTGGTGGTGATAATCCAACATTAGGACCTCACTAATACTTGTGACTGAATGCAACCAAATTCTCACAGTAATACTTCAAAAACTAGTAGAAAATCTTCCCTGGACAGTAGAGACAGTTACTCCAACAAAAGCAGGATAAACTAATTTAAACAGCCTTGATTTTAGAAGAAGCAAAGAATAAACAGATGTTCTATTACTTTTTTCATCATAGTGTACAAACATCTGTGTGTATGTGCACCCTGATATTGCACAACCTTGTCTTATGATCAGCATGTGCAATTCTGGAGTTTCACTTGGTGATCAGAATGTCTGGCATCTGACACTGTCAGCTGTTTGATGATGACACTAAACACTGAAATATGAAAAGAGAAAAGTGTCTGTAGTCGCATTTCCATTGCAGTTTTGTGCAAAACTTTATCGATATTCTGTTTTGTCGAAAAAACAATTTGACAAAACAAGTTTCGCAATTGCGGTGTTTCCATTAAATTTGAAATACTTCCATTAAATTTGAAATACTATTATAAAATCACATGTGAATATGTTTGTTCTTGCGATAAGTCATTACAAACATGGCGGCAGTGGATGTAAACACGTACTTCAGCTTTATACACACTGCTACCACGGCACTAGTGCTTATCATCAGCCATCAGAGGAGACGGTGACTTATCGAGGCTTTGGAGTGACAAGCCCCTTATACTTGGGAGCGGCTATGTATGCGGCGTTTTTGGGAATCTGTAGTCGATGATTTTACAGAAGAGCTGTGGATTCAACATTTTAGAATGACACACTCAACTTTTAATGAACTTTGTGATGCTGTGAGATCTCTAGTGGAGCCAGCTGCACATTGTCCAAGGATTCTCCTCATTCTAAATATGCCGCGTCATCTTCATCCTCTTACTTTCTGTTGTTGTCTTCTTCTTCGTCGTCTTTTTTGCCAATAGAAATGTCCGGTTGTTGATCACGTGACTCCCTTAATGCGAAAAAAAGTCAGTTTGAGCGTTTCCATTACACTTTTGCGATATAAACCAATTTCGATACGACTGAAAAACCACCTCATCTTAGCGCAAAAGACTTTTATCGAAAAACGTGAGTTTTTTCGAAATTGTGTTTCCATTAAGAACATTTTTATTCGCAATTCTAATTTGCAATATTTCATGATCAATGGAAACGCAACTTGTGTCTCCTCCAATAAGGCTGAGATCATTTTCTAAATTTTTCAGCAAAAACACTACAGTCATTGCAGGTTCATCAAGTCTAGTCCTGTTACTTATATCTGAGTCAAATTTCATGTTGTTCATGTTGTACACTAAAAACAATTATTCCAAACTTTTGCATGGCAGTGTAGGTAGGTCAAGCAAGTTTGTACGTGCCATGTTAGGTAGTACAGCCAGTGCAAAATGAGAACAGTAAATCTGTAAAATCCAACTCCTTATCTCATTCCACACTGTTTAAATCACATTAGGTGTGGTTAGTGATTAAACATATCATTCTTAACTCACACTTAATTGCTGACACAAAAAATAAGCTTATCAAAAAAAAGTCAAGCTTAATTTTGCAAGAACAGTATGACCTGATGGCAGTCCTCATGCAAGAGTCTATGATACAGGACAAATGCAAATAAATCCACTCATTTGCATTACTTGCAAAAGAGAACTATAGCAATATAAATTATAAAGATGTTCTGTAGTGCTAGATAATATTTATAAAACAGCCTTTAATATTTTCACCAACATATACTACAGCTTTACCTAAAAATAACTCTTGTAACCTTCTTTCAGAAATCCCATAGGAGTTCCTGTATAGATCTGTACTATGTACAAATCCAGAACAGTTGAGACAATAACAATGCAATAAACACTCAAATCTGTAATTTGTTAAAATTTAGCTTTTGTTTAAAAATTGCCTTTGTTTAAAGCAGCAATCCTTAAGATTTTTTTTTTAAATCAGTAGTCCTGAGTAGGAAAGAGACAAAATATTCTAAAAAATGGTGCCAATATGCTGGTGTAACCATCCATGCAAAGACTAATATTCATTCTAATAACTGAACTGAGTGGTTGGGTCAGTTTGATTGACAAAGAATAACAAACGATTCTCTCCCCATGTTTGGCACAAAGTGGGTGAACCATGACATGGCTGTGTCTGAAATGTTCCACTGGTTCACTCGTTCACTGATTACTAGTTAGTTCTACATAGAACACTGTACATGCTAAAAGTGAGGGAGACAAGACAAGGAATTCTGACACACCAGAAACAAATCATCTTGACTTTCTTGCCATATAAACAAACTGGAACATCAACAAAGGAGGCTACTGGCAACATCAATTCATTTCTCCAGCATATTTTAGGCATATTCTCCATGTTCAAATGTAGTTTGTCATGACTATAAATGCAAATCTGACATTTGATTCTATACTTTTATACTGTTTCAATGCTTTCAATAAAATTGAGTGAAATGACAAAAGTTATATTAATAATAATAATTATAAAATTATATAAACAGTACCAGTCAAAGGTTTGGATACATTCTCAATTAATGTTTTCTACATTGTAAATAAATACTGAAGTCATCCAGACTCTGAAGGAACACATAAAGAATCATGTAGTAAACTTAAGTGTTAAACAAACCAAAATATGTTTTAGATTTTAGATTCTTCACAGTAGACACACAACTGATGTCTCAAACACATTAAGAGGCAATAAATGCAAGTCATGAACTCTTGACAAGACACAGCTGTTAACTGAAAGCCATTCCAGGTGACTACCTCATAAAGCTGACTGAGAAAATGCCAAGAAAGCTGCATCTAAGCAAGAGGTGCTGCTGTGAAGAATGTAAAATATAAAACATATTCTGGTTTGTTTAACACTGTTCTGTTTACTAAATAATTTCATATGTATTTCTTCATAGTTTGGATGACTTTTGTATTGTAGTATTAATCTACAATGCAGACAAATTTGAAATAATGAAACACCTCTGAATATCCAGAAGTTGTGTCAAAATGTTTGATGGGTACTGTAATAGTATATTAAATTTCCACAGAACAAATTTGTCCTGCTGGCTAACTGCTAATTGTGTAACCTCCCAGAACACTATTACTTGAACACTTTCAGTAGTTTTTTGCCTCTGTTCCTGCTTTTTTGAGTTAACTAAACTTGTTTATATTTAACACATATAATTAAGATTGTCATTGAAATCACCTGAAAATCTTTTAAGATTAAGATCAACCAATTTAGCCAATGTGATTTTTCACACAATGGAATTTGACCTCCGCATTTAACTCATTCGTGCAGTGAAACACACACACACACACTAGTGAACACACTAGGCTGTGAGAATTTGTGCCCGAAGCGGTGGGCAGCCCTTATCCACCGCCGCCCAGGGAGCAGTTAGGGTGTTAGGTGCCTTGCTCAAGGGCACTTCAGTCATGTCCTGTCTGGGGATCGAACCAGCGACCTTCTGGTCACAAGACCAGATCCTTACCACTAGGCCATGACTGCCCCCACTAGGCCATGACTGCCCTTTGTCTTTTTGTCTGTTACATAAAAGTTCAAATGAGTAATTTCAGTTTTTATTGCATTTTAGAAAGTGTCCTGACTGTTCTTCGAATGAGGTTTGTTATGTCATGTCACACGCCGTCATTGCTTCCACCAGTGAAGGACTAACACAAAATATGCAGCAAAAGAAGAGCTACTTTCTCTGACTTTACATCTACAAAATGGACCAAAAAGGTATGTGTGTCTACAAGTCGCCTAAAACAAGAAAGGAGAGGCAATTAGCAAGACAACCCCTATACAGGAGTGTTTCTGCAGGTATTGACCACAGACCTTTTCTCTGTTCTCATCCTTTCTGGCTGATGTTTTGGTTACTTTTGCATTTTGTCAGTTCTCTCACCATAGAGGTAGCATGAGGTGATGTCTACAACCCACAGAAGTTGCTCAGGTAGTGCAGCTCATCCAGGATGGCATATCAATGTGAGCTGTGGCAAGAAGGTTTGCTGTGTCTGTCAGCACAGTGTCCAGAGCATGGAGCAGATACAAGGAGACAGGCCAGTATACCAGGAGACATGGAGGGGGCCGTAGGAGGGCAACAACCCAGCAGCAGGACCGCTACCTCCTCCTTTGTGCAAGGAGGAACAGGAGGAGCAGTGCCAGAACCCTGCAAAATGACCTCCAGCAGGCCACTAATATCTATGTTTCTGCTCAAACTGTCAGAAACAGACTCCATGAGGGTGTTATGAGATTTTGAGTATGATTCCAAATCCAGATCTCCAAGGGGTAATAATTTTGATTTACATTGATCATTTTTGTTATTTTGTTCTCAACACATTCCACTATGTAATAAATAAAGATTTTCAACTGAAATATTTTATTCTTTGAGATCTAGGATGTGTTATTTTAGTGTGCCCTTTATTTTTTTGAGCTGTGTATATCTATTCATGTACATCAGGTGTGCAACACATTAAATAAATGTTAGGACGGGTGCAATTCAGGGCTAGTAATGAGTTGCGGGAAAATATTTTCAACAGGTGATTATAATCATTATTTGGTACAAAAGCATTGATTTTTTTAAACATTGGAAGGTATAGGATGTGGATTGAATTTGCTAATTAAATGTATTTTTCATTTCTGTGTATTTAACACTAGAAGCGGGGATGCTACGAAATTTCTCGTAAGGGGAAAATCCCCCGCTTCCCCTGCTCCCCTGCTGAGAGGCAATTAGCACTCTTTTGATACGCTAATTACATGACAAACTCTCCAGGGCGAAGCACCGAAAAGATTTGTCAGCCAAACTCATGCCAGTTTCACAGAAAGACACACATAGACTACAAATACTATATTGTATTTCAAAACTAAACTAAGCACACAGAGAGAATGTATTTATTTTTTACACAGTGTCTCCAGGCTCTTACAAATTCTGTAGCCATTGTAAGTTAAAATAAAGCATTGAGAAATCAAAAGCTTGCACTGAACTTAGAATTAGGCAAAATGACACAAATCCTAACTATTGTCTAAATAATCTTTCCACAGTGTTGAGAATCAGAGTCTGAATCGTGAAAAGGAAAATAACTGAATCAAAAAGTTGTTTTCTTATCTGATTTTAACTACTTTCTCCAAAACTGCACAGTTTCAGACTTTCTTATCTTGAAAAGCTAATCACAGAGGTCTGTGAACAAAAATTAGTTATTTGTATGTTCTTTCATTATTTCATTATGATTGAATGATTTGTGTGTCCACCAAGGCCAGATAAAGAAACAGGAAGTGGAGGCAGCTGACCATGTTAACCCTTTCATGCATGAATGATGAAATAAATCTATCATGATTTCCCTCCAAAATGATTTATCTGCCTTTCAATCTGATTAACATATGTCAGTCATTTTTGTTTACCACGTGTTGTGTTGCACTTGCAGTTACTAACCACCAGAGGGGCATGACAAAAGAAAGAAGCTGTCATGCAATTCTACCATTAAAACCAATACATATAGCAGATAATGACATTAACTGTCCATCATGCATGAAAGGGTTAAAATACAGCAGTCTTATTAGGACTTAACTTTGAGGAAGGCTGAATAACATTGATGGTAAATTCCAGCATTGCAGCAGTTTGTCAAACAGTATATAAGTAATGGAAACTTAAATATGTATTGTTGTCATAGTGCAGCACAACATACCTGGGTGCTGCTTTTTATGTATCTATAGTACATTTTTTGCATCCCTTGCAAAAGAGAATTTTAGCAATTCAGTAATATAAAAATATTATAATGACCCTTGGTTTAGAATGAACTTGGCCTGAGATGTCACAGATGTCATGTGACAGGGTTTACAGCACGTATAAAAAAATTGAGCACACCAGTCAGTTGCAGCAGAGTGCAAAATGATTGTTATGGGTAAAAGACGTGTTCTGACTGATGTACATGATAATAGGCTACTGAGAGAAGCGTGGTAGCATATCAGACACCCCTAACTTTACAGGATGTTGTAGAGCTGCTGTAGTGAAGGTGTACAGAGAATGGACTTCTCATACATTGAGGTTCTCATACATACATACAGTGGCTTAACAGTGGAGCTCCAAATGTGGTTTCTGCCAGAGGGGAACGATTCCTGTGTGGTACAGAACAATCAACACACCACAGGGGACCATTTAACCTCTGTAATGAACACAAGAGCAACAAGGAAAGTGTCAGGGATCAACACTGAGTGAACACTTATGTCTGGGCCTGCACCAAACACAGGAGAACTACCTCCCAAGACACAACTGTGGGCCTGTTGAACTGTGGTTGTGATGGTGGTCTTGTCTTGGGGATATTTTCCTGGTCTTGGATCACAAATGTGCATACGTGTACTCTTGAGTGTGCAAACATATAAAAAAAAATAATGGTGAATATCGGAATCTTCATGAAAATTGTGTAAGTGGGTTTTAAGACAAAATGTAATCTTAAGAATGGCTGGTAAATGAGGCCCGACATACAGTATGTTATAATAACATAACTGTTATTTCAGTGTAGCTAGTAAGCTAATTAACACTTCACAAAGTGATCATTCTAAGAAAGTCTACACAAAAAATGTTAACATCATACTTAATATTCTGGTGTATATGTATAGTGGTCATATACTAGTGCTTTATGACCTTGTACTCACAATTCAGAGTGAAGAACTTGACTGTTTCTTTTGTGTTTCCTCCTCTTTTAGGGCATCTTCTATCCCCTTTAGTATTAATAGAGAATTTGCCCCCTTTGCTGCAGTAACAGTCTTTTTTTTATATGTGAAATTTACACTAGATGTTGGATCATTTGTTGTGAGGATTTGATTGCATTCAGCCATGACAGCCTTAGTGAGGTCAGGTAATAATTGAGTCACTTAAATTTATCCTAGATGTATTGAATGGAACTCCACCACTATAGAGAATGGTGTCCTAATTTGGGAGGGGTTTGCTTGGCATTGGGCATGGTAACCTTACCCCTTGCTGATATCAAACAAGCATTATCGAGTCACGTCGCTCAATCTTCAGACTAGACTATCTACCGTACAGATACAGTATCAAGTCTATGTGCCAAATCAAAATGTAGGCTAAACAAACTTTGGACCTACTCTGTTGGCAGTGTGGCAACTTTTGATTATAACAACATTTTGAATTTGTTGTTGATGCTCCCTCATGTTCCTTTCTTTTAGGACATGGTGCTGTATTTGAACAACGGGTACAATTGGTGGATTGGATTTAATAATTAATAGTACAGTTTATTTTTATTTTTTGTGTTGTTAACCCCTTTGCTTCTGGCTTCTGCATGTACTGTAGCATATCTGTCACTTTCCAATGGTAGTTTAAAATAGAATCACGAGGAAACAAAAGCTTCTAAGATTAATATTGGGTAAAATAAGACACATCCTAAAAAATGCACAAAATATATCACAAGTTTTATAATGATATGTATTTAATGATGTGAAGTGATTAAAAGAAAAAAGAAGCACTATCTGATTTTAATCATAACTGCACACAGACATTATCTCTAACCACTAATCATTAAAAGGAGAACAAACTTATTTTTGATTTTGTCATTTCTTTTCAACTGAAAAACTTTTGTCCACCAAGGTCAGACAAAGAAGTAGGCGGTGAAGGCCAGCTGTGCTTGATAAAATACAACAATCAAATCAGGAGTTAACTTTGAGTAAGGTTGCATAATATTGACAGAAATTTCCCGTAACGGCATCATTTCCTCAAATGGTATATATATAACGGAGAACTACAGGGCAGAACAGGCAACACTTCCAGAGATCCACTGACCTCCTGCAGCACAATGAAGTTCTGGGTGCTCCTTTTGCTGGTGGTGGTTGCCAGTGCCAAGCGGTTTGACAGATGTGAACTGGCGAGGACTCTGAAAGCAGCAGGGATGTCTGGCTATAGAGGAATCAGTCTGGCTAACTGTGAGTGCTCCGGAAGTCTTTTAAATGACAATGAATCCAAATTAGGGTTAGGGTTTAAACAGTTCTCTGTCACACATTTTAAACCTTTTTTACTTATGGGTGCACAAGCAATAGTGAACTTTCGTTTCAGAACATGCAATCATTATTCTTTTCCTTTTGGGAGATTTTTGTTGCAATTTTATGCAGGACTACTTTCAGCTATATTGATGACATGAACACTAATATAACATGTAAAATTTAAGTCATAAACTTGCAGTTTAAATCGTATATCATAAACTTGCCATTTACATTTATTCCTGGTATTCCTGTCTTGTAGCAGAATTATGCAGATCTTGCTTCCTACTGTTGATATACTGTGGTGCTTGAAAGTTTGTGAACCCTTTAGAATGTTCTATATTTCTGCATGAAATCTTCCATCTTCACCACCAACGAACACTTGTTTTGCTTCTGCTTTTCTGCATACTTACTTATCCTGCTTACTTTCCTGATTGTATGTCCATTACACACTTGTTTTTTGCATGTAGTTATGTTCATAATGCTCAGTGGAGAAAAAAACTCACCATGTTAAAGATTTAGAGATGATAAGAAAGTAATAGAAATGTGCAAGTGTGATTCAAATGTTAATATAGACTGTAGTATGAAAACGTAAATTTGACCATAAAGAATTTAGAATTGGAATTGGTCATGGAATTTCATGTTTGGTGCACTCTCATTTTGTGCAGCTTGGTGATGGGAGATGGACTGAAATATGTAGGAAGAGGGGTGATGGCATGTGAAAATCTTTCTCACAAGAAATGGGATGTAGAGAATGAAGTTTATAGGGAACTGAAAGGCATAGTCCTCCTAACATTGTATTATTATTTTATGTTACAAGTGTATTAAGTGCTACATAAAAGTGTTTACAGTGTAAACATTGTACATAGCTTTTCATTGATTCAGATGCATTCAATTCAACAGGGTTATTTGAAGAATTTTCCTTTATGCTTCATTACTTGTAGGGGTTTGCTTGGCCAATGCAGAGTCAAGCTACAACACTGCAGCTACCAACCGTAACAGTGACGGCTCAACAGACTACGGCATCTTTCAGATCAACAATCGCTGGTGGTGTTCCAATGGCCAGTTCCCAAGCCATAATGGTTGCCGTATCTCCTGCAGCCGTAAGAAAAATCATCCATCACTTTGAACAGCTTTGTGAAACATTAAATGAAATATAACCATCACTTAAACCATCACAGATATGAAGTCAGTTCTTGGAAATATATTTACAGCCTTTACACTTGTTTTTCTTCAACAGAGCTGCTGACTGATAACATCTCAGTTGCCATCCAATGTGCCAAGACCATTGTGAGCCAGCAGGGCATTTCTGCATGGTAAGACTAAATAGTAATGTTTTAAAGAGCCTATATAAAGATAAAACCATATCAATGTTTTTCACCTTTTTGATGTGATGCATAGACTATGTTAGTTTTAAAATATACAATTCACTTACCAGTCCATACTGTTGAAATGTGGACACTATGCTATCTCTTTGAATTAATTATGAAGTCAAAAAAACCCAATGCATTTACATATATCAGCCTACAACAGTTTAACCCTGCCCATTCAGGTTGAAAAAGTTTAAACACAGACTGCTTTAGAACAAGACAATATAGAACAGCCAATCAGATCAGAGCTAATTTACATATATCAGCCTGGTTCATTCTAAGAGAAAAAGATGCTGCAAATGATCTGTAAATGGCTGTAAATCATGTAAAAAATGAGTTACTGTTGATAGTACATAAATCCACAAGAAGCCTTAAGAGTAAAAAATACATACAAAATGACAGATATTTGCTTTTTCAGGAGGAACTTGCTCAGAAACATGACTGATTTGTTTTTAATTCTTTTTTCAGGGTGGGTTGGCGTAATCGTTGTAAGAACAGAAACTTGAACCAGTACATCGCAGGCTGTGGAGTTTAAATGAAGACCAGATAACCATTACACCCACATCTTCCAAACAATGTTGCAGCAATTCTTCATCATATAGTTTAACAGGTTAATTTCCAATAAACTATTAATGGCTGCCAATCTTATATTTTGTTAGTAGAAAATGAGTCAGACAATATCTCACATACTTATGCTGACCATGTAGCAGGTAAAACATATCAGTTTTTATTTTGGCAAACATTATGTAATGTCTTATGCAAGCTTAAACAGGAAAAAAGCATTGTACAAATAGCCAATGGCAACTACATGATTGTAATGCTGGTTGTAATCAAACAATAAGCTTTGAATAAACTCATTGTATATGTAAAAACCCAACAATTCTTCTGTCATCAATCAATAACGTACAGTAATGGACAAATAACTGACTACAATATGTACATACATTGGAGTCTGTAGACTAGAAGTTACATGGACCTCTAGATCAGGAGTGCCCACAAAGGGCCAGTGTGTCACAGGTTGTGGAGTATTAATGAAGACCACCGTACAATGCACTTCCAGCTGAATAAAATACATAATAAAATACATTATGTGGAAAAGAAAACCCTGCAAACAAGCAGATGGCAAATGTATGACTGTAATGTTGGCTGCAATCAACTTCAGTATAAACCCGTATAATAAAAAGCATTTAATAATAAACCACATAGATATGCAAAGATACTCAAAAATGATAAAACATTAAAGTTAAAAATGTTTTATAAATAACTGGCTATGTAATCCTCTATATTCTGTAGGCGAAAATGTAATTGTTCTGCTTTGATATATATATATATATATATATATATATATATATATATATATATAAATGAATCAATGTTATGTTTTCCCCCAATTGTGTCTACAAAATACTTAAAAAAAATAAAAAATGTAAGATTATTAAGTAGAATTCAACAGAAGCTCCCCCAAAAAAGTAGCCTACAGTAGCTTCTCCTAATTAGTGATTTTCCTAATCAAGGAAATCAAAAGGTTTAAAGAAGGGGATTACAATTCTTACAGATTGCTTCATAAGTATTGGCATGCTTGGTAAAGATGATAGAGCTCTGTTGCCACTGAGTCCTCAACACTACAATTAAACACCACTTCTATGACTGAAAACATTCCAGAAGAATATCTTTTATTCCATCTAACCTCAAATGTAAGCACCTGGAGTTTGCCAGATACTGCTGGAACATTGTGAGGAACCAGGTTCTATAGTAACAAAAGCTGAACTGTTTGGCAGCATGTTCTCAAAGTGGATTTGGCATAAAAAGGATGGTTATATGTTTTCCCGATTCCAAATGTCCTGGAAACCCTGATATAATATTGGAGCTCATAATATACCAAGACATTGTTAGGTCCTCCAGCAGAACAGTGATCTAAAACAAACACCAGAGTGGTTCTATGAGAACAGACTAGTGTTTTTGGCATGGTCAATCAAATATTCTGACCTAAACACAAAAAGTTCAAAAGAGAAGGTAAAGGATCCTGGAGATTTAGATTCCTTGCTGTGTCTCAGCAAGCATTAAGAAGAATGCTCACTGCTGTTATGTTGGCAAGGAGGCAATGCATCAAATACTAAATGCAGTTGTGCCAATAATTGACAGATTATCTCTTTCTAAGATTTTCTTTTTACTTTTCTTTTATTACTTTTAAAGGTTAAATGTCTCATATTTTCAGTGTGAAATTGAAATGATTAACCACAGATGTTGTCATCACCTTTGTTGCCCATCTTTAACAAGAGTGACAATAATTATTCAGCTGAGTAAGAAATTAACTGCAAAAACATCTTTGTAATGCAAAATTCAATTGGATTTTCTTTACAACACATTTTTTGCAAAGCAGCTTCTCAATTAATGTACTTCATGGAAGAAATGTTACATACTGCACACCAGTTAACCCAATTACATGAATGTTCCTCAGGTTATCAGCATCGCTTTGTTTTCCAGATTTCCCAGGTAGATTTTATAGAAAAAATGGTTTCTACAAAAGACTTTTATCTCCATTGATCTCCACCAGGTTTATCTTTGGATAAGCACAGGTATCACAGATCAGCATGGATTCTGCTCTCCGTGGATCCAGCTGGGATGTAGTTTAATGTTTTCCTGATTCATATGAAGAGTTCAGTAATGTGTTGAATAAGCTGAATTAGAGCAAGTAAAACACTTCAGGGTTTAAACTGCTCACATTCTGGTCGCCTCAGGTGGTCGACTCATGTAGTCTTGAATTGCTTGATGCAAAGGCATCCATTTTGCTATAGATACCTTCATTGCCCCGATCCACCTGTGAATATGGTAGAAGATAACATTTTGATATTTAGTTATGTTTTTTGCATACTTTGCATTATTATAAGTATTGTATTTATATTTTTTGATGTACAATGGGATTGCATATTACACTTCAGAGTCCCAAAAGAGCCATGTGTAATGAAAACAAATCCAATTTGACTGATTAGTACTTTAAAATGTTGCTAATTGGACACAATTGGCCCATTTCTTGGACTAAGCTTAGACCTGGACTGTATTGTTTTTTCAATGGAAAATCTCCATTCAAAATGATCTGTAGTCCAGGACTAGGCTAAATCCCAGTTTGCGAATCCAGACCATTATTTCTTTCCTAATCAAATGTCTTTTCCAACATACACTGACCAGACTACAATGTTAAAAATATATGGTTCTTGGCTGGGATTTATAGTAGAATTGGTATAGAACCTTTACATTACATGGTGCTTCTTTAAACATTACAAAGGTTCTTCACACTCATGCACTTTATTTACAAAATGATTTAGATCAGCCATTTGAGAACAAACAAAAATTAAATGTCTCTAGTTTTATCATAATGTAAAAATGTGTCATCAAGTGCTGTTTAGTACCGTTTGTTTTCATTGGCATTCTCAGCACAAAGGTGGAACACTTTGAACTCCTCAGATGGGGGTTTGAGCTCAATGGTGGATCTTTTTGATCCTAGAGGCTGTTCCTTCACTGTATAGCCATGCAGGTAGAGCCCTCCTGTGGATAGGAACCAAATAAAATACATCTCGGACCACACACAACCAACGATCCTTCCAACAACCAGTTACTTACCTAACAACCAGGCTAAACAAATGGTAACTACTTGGCTACAGAAAGTTACATTTTGTACTCTATACAATCTATAAATAATATTTCAAAACCATATACAATTTACTTTATCATACCATGTCATAAATTTTCTCTGACATATATGTACACAGTTATATCAGAATACTATGACCACCCCTGGTTTGGCTCTCGAGCTGGGATGTCACAGACAACATGAGTCAGTTGTACAAAATAATTGTCATGGGCAAATGATGTGTTTTTTACTGATGTTCAAACAGGCATAAAAATAGTGTACCAGGTGAAGGATGGTAGCATATTGGAGACTGCTAGCTATGTGGATGTTCTATAGATGCTTTAGTGAAGGTGTATTGAGAATTAAGCTCTTGTACATTGAGTGACTAGCCAATGGTATAACAGTGGTGCACCCCAGACTATTGATGCCAGAGGAGAACGACAAGCTACAGTGGACCAGTTAAATGCTATAGTGGACACAGGAGAAATTAACAACATGTCAGGGATCACCATTTCACATGGCCTGTGTGAGTCCAGGGAACAAATGCAGGGGTGGTCATAATATTCTGCTATGACTGTATATACAGTATGCTCTGACTCTAACTGATCATTTACTGTAGTCCTATACTTTTCAGTGTAGTGTTGTACTGGCATTTTGAGCAGGAGCTTGGTTTTGAGTTGCTGCGTATGATGTTAATACATGAAGACATAAAGACATAAAGTGGTCCAAAAACTCCTGCCAAATCTGACTCTGCTGCCCTGACTTTTGAATGAACATTTCAGGCTTTACATGGAGACTATCTTTTGGTAAAAACGTAAGAAAAGTAAGAATTTTCAGAAGAATTTTCACAATTGCGCTGATTAGTAATGTTTTTTTCATTGGCTTATCATCAGAATGTATTTCTTTGACGTACCAACTGCATAAGTTGATCGAATGCTGGTGTAGAAGTAGAGGCATCCATCCTTTAAGATGCAGTAGTGCTGGACCCATGAGTCTTTGTTTCTGTCCAGCAGGTGAAGCAGGCCGAGGCACTCTGGGTTCTTCACGGCCAGAGGAGGCAGGTTGGAGTTGTGTCGAGTTACGTCAACCCACACGTGATTCTGCAATGTGAATCAGTCCTGACAGTTATCATGGTATCATCAGCGAGGCCTTGCACATATATACTTCAAAAAAGCAGTGAGTAAGCTTTGTTCTGTGCTCCTGTTCTACTCAGATGTATCAAATATGCATGTATGATGCATGCATCAACTAGTACATGATCAGATTAACTAAGTCTTTTAACTGATTCTTTCAGCCTATTAGACCACTCTTCAAAAAGAACAGATACACCGCTATATTTAACGGGGGGGCGAACAGCATGCAATGAATGCCTCATATTCTGTCTTCAAAGATAATCTAGTCCAGATGTAGATGACACATTTTAGTTTCTTTGAGGTTCCCATTACATCATTACAAACAGTAAACACTATATCAGTCTAAAGGATTAATGTCTTTAATGCTCTGAACTCACCAGCATCTATTTCTTACATTCATTCTTCATACCTTTTACTCAAAAGGTTTTATTTTTTTAAATTATGTCTGCTTATTTTGAGCTCCAGGTGTAAGTCACTGTATCACTGTACACATCACTGTAAAGAGCTGATGGTAAATACTGGTAAGCTAATATAACTAAAAAATGTTTATATTCAAATTGATAACATGTGGATGTGTCATATGATCACATGACACATCCAGGTTAGTCAAAAATACAACCTCCAGAAACTCACTCTTGAATGAATGAATGTTACACTTATATAGCACCTTTTTCAAACCCAAGGATGCTTTACAATTAATACAGTACTCTTGTAGACATTTTAATGCCTCCAGACGCAAGAGTTTTATCACTGAGCAGACATGCATAATGTTTAATTAGATGCTTCCCTGATAAACTAATCCAATCCCAATAAGGCTTAAGTCCCTCACAAACACAACTGAAGACTCAGTTTCTGTCCTGCTAAAGAATGATTTCAACAAGATGAATTGCAAGATGACCCTAAATAAAGATCCTTTAGTGCTGAGTAGCCTGAAAAACAAACAAACAAATAAAAAAAAAAACTAAAAGCATCAACATTTTTAGTGTTCAGCAATTAATTATAAGACTGTGTTATTATATTGCAAATAATATTTTGAAAGGTTCTTTTACAAAAAAAAGCAAACATTTGGTTTTATTTCTTGTAGTTGCTGTATAAAAACCTTAAGATTTGGTAATTCAGATTCAGATGGAAAATGGTTATGATGCTTGTTCCTGCTGTTGTGTTTACATACTTGACTTGTTATGTCTTTTGATGCTTGTTCTGCCTCTTATTACAATTTTATGAAACATTAAGTATTTTATAGCTGAAACCCTCTGAAACTGAAGAAATTGACATATTTACCTGAGTGATAGGGTGCACTGCTCTCTCCATAGCCTCTAACCACCTGCAAAAAGAAAGAAAGAATTGATTTGTTCTTCCCACAAAGACTATATTTTCTGGACCTAAAACAGACTGAATGCTTAAGGTTCATGCTTACAAAATTAGGATAATATTTAATATACTGTAAGATGGGAAACTAAAATCTGGAATATCTTCTGGCTTCATGGGCCTCATGCACATCCTGGCAGTAAAGATGAACTGCTACAAGGCTCTCATTTTAATGTGTAAATTTCATTAGTTAAAGTATTAGCCTTTAGTACACAACTGTTGCAGTGTTGCTGGGAATGTTGCACATGCACTATATAGATAAAAGTATTGGGACACCTGCTCATTCATAGTTTCTTCCGAAATCAAAGGTATTAAAAATAATTTATTCTGCTTTTGTTTGTATCCTGCTTTCTGTGTCTACTGTCCAGAGAAGACTTCCAACTAGATTTTGGAGCATTGCTGTGAGGATTTGATTGCATTCAGCAACAAGAATGTTAGGGAGATCAGGATGTTGGATGATCACCACCACCACCTCATCTAAGTACTGGATGGAGCACCATCATTCCAGAGAACACAGCTCCACTGCTCCACAGCTCAATGCTGGGGGGGTTTATACCCTTCAAGGCCACATCTGGGATTACATATGGTGACAATAGGTTCATGTTTATCTCTTCAAGAGAGTCCTATTCTGAGCCAGTACTTGTCTACAGGGACTAGTCAAGCTGAGTGTATTTGTACATCTTTGTCAGCAGTGAGTTTAACTTAATGTAAGTAAATGCATTCATTTGAATTAGTGAATTGTTTTTCAACAAATATTTAAACCTGTATTGTATGTTACTGTCTGTCATCAGTAGTCAGCTAAAGGTCTGTTTGTGTAATTCAATATAATAAAGTGTAATTTTGATTGCTTTTGTTGATTAAATGTCTTTTTGGAATATTTTTTAATTTTAATTTGATATACTTCTATTAAATCTATACTATACTAGAAAATCAGTCTAGCTTTTGCTCAGGTCATGTTAGATGCATTTTTGTTGGTGACCATACTAGGATGGCTTTGTCATTGTTTACCCTACTTTAGCATTTATTTTACACCTAAATTAGTTTTTAAAAAATGTGTTTAATAAACTATTCCAATGCTGGTAGTGCCACTACAGTTCTATACTCACGGGCCCAGAGTTAGATAGTATAACCATATTTTGGTTTTCAAAAGAGAAAACCGGGAGCATGGGGCAGTCCATAGAAAGCAAAGTCAAGTCTTGGACATTTTAGACAAACTAGAAAAAACGATCTATCATGTTTTTTAGCTCCCAAAAAGAGGATGTGTCATGTAAAAATGTTTATTTTTTATGGTCACCCTTATGTACCTCACTTCTTCAAACAGTGTGCAGTTAGTGTTGGTGGCATATGTGAAGGGAAATGTACTGAAAAGAGCATTAAACTAAAGCACCTTCTCATTTCTTGGTTTGATGTAGCACAAAAGTAGTAAACTCGGTTTCCCGACACAGGACAGCATTTGAACACGAAGGGCTTTCCCAGACTTGAGTCAGCCTCCACTACTGCACCTTCCAGCCTCATCGCAGACAGAGCACGGCTTTTGCCTTCATCCTGCCACAAAGACATATTGGAGATTAGTCCTAAAATTGTATTTAGTAGCCCCTTTGTCCTCTTCAAGTTCAAATCTTATTATGTTCAAAGTCATTCAGTAACTACATGGAGAACAGGGACAATATTTATTAGCAGTTGTAACATTTCTTGTCATAAGTTTTGGCTTAGGCCTGGCCATTTAGCTTTAGTACTTATTTAGCTTTAGTTCATACTCTTAAATGTAAAACAATGTATGTAAAAAAGTCTGACAGGACAGTTTACAGTATAAATTAGAGTATGTTTCTAACAGTGCAAATACTTACATTTGCTGCAAGCAGTGTATTTCATGTATATATATATACAGTATATTCACATACATACAGTACATATTCCCCACAATGGGGAAATCTGACCTCAGTGTGGATGGGTTAAATCCCAAATTCCAGTTTAGTGTACCCCAGATCTTCACATGCACCATTGTTATGATATAATGAATGTTATTCACTTCATCTGTAAGCTTATTGTTGTGTCTGATCAGTGAATATATGGCCATCCCAGAAAATGCGTCAACATTGACATCCTATTCATTAAAAAAAATATATAGAATTTGCAGCACTTTGTGAAGATGAACTCACTCTTTTGTTTCTGTAGTAGTAAAGGCAGCAGTCATGCCTGAGCACAAACCACCTCTTCCTCCAGCCCTTGAGCAGACTGGACTGAGTGCGCTTGTGCAGGTAGCCTCGGCAGGCAGGCCTCGGGGTGTTAGGGGTGTGGCCGATGTCTGAGCCGATAGTCAGAGTCAGCAGATCAGGGCCTTTATGAGATCACAAAATATAAAAGAAAAGTCAGAAAATCAGCTCTAATCTTTTACATTTCCAGTGCAATACTTGTGTATTTCAGTAAATATCAAACTGAAGTGCACTGCACTGTTCTTAGGCAGAACAGATTCTGTTTATCCTAATAGTAAAGCAGAGGTTTTGGCCTGAATTGCACTTCCCTAAATAGTGACTGGGGATTTACTACATCCCTATCAACACGCTGATAATCTTGTCACAGCCAGGTGTCGTGTCTGTGAGCCTGCAGTACCTTGTCGAGCGAGGTCAGCTGCCTCAGAGTGTGGCACACTCGTGACATCAGTACCATTAACAGCCAGCACATAATCTCCAACTTGTAGTCCTGCCTCCTCTGCAGCTCCATCTGAAAACAACAGGACAGACCACTCATGGCTTTATTGGCTTTATTCTTCAGGCACTGCCAGATTTCACAATGTAATCCTCTTGCTTCAAATACCATTCATTACTTTTTGTACGCATTAACTTCTAAAGGCAACATTGGAGACCAACCAGAGGAAGACTTTTGAATCTAGGCCAAACATCTTCATTTAGCTAAGTGCTTCATGCTGTTCAAATTAATTTGATTTCTCATCCACTTACTTGTGTCAACTTCAGTGACGACAATTGGTTTGGAAAACTGAATTCTGAAACCCCACGGATACTCTCCCATTCCTTTGCTGATTTTTACAGTTCGTTCACGAACTAAAAATGAAATAGAAGTAAAACATTACAACCTTATTGATACTTTATAGCACAGGCAAATATCACATAGGTTAAACTGCCCTCTGCTGAATTCTTTTTCACATTAAGATTGATTTTATGCAGATTTCTGAGGTTCTTGGGAAGATACCATTCAAGTTATGTTACATGTACAGCATACATAGTACAGTATTTTGAATAATCTTGACTGTTTGTTAATGCTTACCAGCAACAGGACGAGGACGGTTGCTAAGGCATTGAACAGTTTCGTTTGGGTTGACATCATCTCCCCGATAAATCCATGTTGCTGAGTGGAACGTCTCAGTATAAAAACCTCTGTCTTCTATAGACATGTCAACTGACCGGGTGTCCTCTGAATACACTGTGTCTGACCCAAAATAAAATACCAACAACTTTAAAATTCTAATTCACACACAAATGGCCAGTAGTAATTTTATGTTTTTAGACTGGACTAGCAATGTTTTTGTTTTTAATGTCTAATTAATCAATTTATTCCAATCCATTATGAATACATTTAGTCACAATAAATAGTATTTTTTTCTCTTAAATTTTTTGACTTTTAATTTTTTTCATTAAAAAAATGTTGCAAATGTATCAGTTTGTATTCAAGAATTGTTATATACACTGTACTGGGGTTGCCTGACTCTGCCTATGTCTCTGTTCACCACTGAGTTGAAATCTGCATTGTGACCTATTACTAACTTTCTGCAAATTTTTGTGACAAACGATCACCTGATTCCTCTGTGATGTTGCTTGTCATGGAACTCCCTCCTGCAGAACTCCACTGTTTGCTCTCTTTGAACAGCTTGCGTTTCTTTGCCCAGTGGTCTGAACATTCTTCTGAATCTTTGTGGTCTCCTGGGGGCTTCAGATGCTCCTTGAACTCCATTAAAGCTATCAAGACAATACAAATATTGAAGAAAATGCATGTTATTCACCTTGCATTACCACAACCACTGAACAATTGAGATGATCTACTGAGAAGTTAAGTAAAAAAAAAGTGTAATTTCTGGAATCAACCTACATTTTGAGGTAGCTTGACGCTCTGCTAAGTCCATCTGGTATGACTTTGATGTCCGCCGGATGCCTATGCTTGTTTTATCCAGTTTGTTTGCATAACTACAGACCTTATTTGATGTTCCTACTTCATTCCGGGTGGCTTTTTGATAATTAACCACTACTACTGAAGCATCTCCAGTCTGCTCTGAGGAAAAGTTTTCATTACTTGTCAGCTCAGATGTTTCTTCTGAAATGCTTGTAGCTTCTGAGTTCAATTTCTCCATATCTTGTCTTTGGACCTCTAGCTGCTCTGTTGAAGATGCAGAAGGTGGCTCCAAAACTGAACTGCAACTTTCTGAGGGTGGAGAAGGTTGCTCATTTTGTGAAATTTCTTCACTTATTGGCATACAGTTGTTTTGCAGGAATCTCTGCTCATATTCTCCTATAATAATAGTCATTACTGAGCCTCTTCGCTTCTTTTGGACACCATCAGCTTCTTGGTCTTCACATGTTTGAATGTTGGTTGTGATGGGAGCTCCCTCGCTAATGTGTTCCTCAGAGTTGCAAGGTGAAGGTGGAGTGATGTGAATGAGCAGGTTTTTCTGATAGATGTCCGCAGCCAAACCTACTGAATCAAACTCTTCTGTTTCAGCCATCTCTTCATCAAAACCACTTTCATTCACCTCACTTTGTTCCAGTGGACCTGCTGAGGAGCTCTCCTGATCTGCTTGGATCACTTGCACCACCTCACCAACTTCTACTGGCTCTCCTTGATCATCCCCATTCTTCAAGAACACATCTTCAGATGTCTCATCAGACCTTGTTGGATAAAACGGGTTTTTTGTTGTGCTGTATGCCTTGATGTTATCAGGACAACAGATGGAGCTTGAGCTTGGTCTGTAGCTGCTACTGCTAGAGGATTTGCGACTCTCGCCTTCAGAAATTCCTTGCCTATCATCCTCTAGAAACAACTGAGCTACTCTCTCTGCCTGAGAAGGTAGTGACTGCATAAAAAATGCAGAAAGTGTGCCAGAGGAAAATGACTCCCTGCATGAAGGTATGCTTCCTCGACCCTGATCTGACCGGTATGCCACTCCTGGGAATGTCCTCCGCCGTTTTGTAGACATTTCTGTGTAGCCATTAGCTTCCGTTTTGGTTTCCAAAATGGCAATGCTGTTGTTCCGCATTCGAATTGTCCCCTCATGGTTTCGTATGAAGTTTTTAGTGAAAGAAGACCTGCTTACTGGAGTTGGTGGCCTGGCGAATGAGTTGTTGCGAGTGTCCAGGTCATATAGTTGATCATAAAAAGTTGCTTCACATGTTCTTTTTTCCTCATCTATAGAGGTCTGGCAGTTAGACTCTTTGTTCCATGAGGTACCTTCTGAAGCTACTGAGCAATCCTCTTCTTTTTCATCATCGTCATTTATCTGACAAGATTCTACATTCTGTGTGAGATTCTGAAGCACATCATGTTCCTTATCAGCGAATTCGGTTGGTGGAGGGAGATCCCACAGTGGCTCATTGTTAAGGCTATCGGGTAGCGACAGCTGCCTTTGTGGAAGCCAGAAGCCAGAACGTGATGAACAAGTAGATGATCCATCTACCAGTGTGAAATCAGTGTCTGTGGGACATCTGTCATAGTGCCCACAGAAGTGATCTTTACAGCAGCTTTTGCAGCAGTCCATCTCATCTTGGCTGCTTAATGAACTTGGATTGCTAAATGAATCATTAATATCTGTCTTCTGCAGTTCTGCAATGCTAATTTTATAGCTAATGTTTTCACAGTTTTTAGCATTTTGCTTAAAACCAGTTGTGCATTGGCTCAATGAGTAAGGTTGGGCAGAACTTTCAATCTTTGATGTTTCAAGTTTTTGAGGCTGAAAACAAGCCTCTGTTCCCTTTTCATTCTCACTTTGAATAATGAGAGTGGTCTTGAAGTTCGAGTCATCTGACTGGACCACTTCACTGATCTCGACCCTCATATTGGAAGTCATGCGCTTAACTTTGGCTGTTGTGACTGCTATCACACTACTGACTATTTCTCCAGCTGCACATTTGTGGGAACGCTGAAATATGATTTTGGGAGTGGACTTTTCCGAATTGTCAATTGTGACTGAGTGTATGATCTTCAACCCCTTGTCCTGAGCCACTTCTTCTGAAAAAATGTTTTTTATTTTTCTATCTTCATAAAAATCTCCATAACTGTGTCGTTTACTGGGAGTTTGATGCTCTTCTTCATCCAACACAATGTTTTCTTTACAGAAGGAATCCGTCTCTCCCTTTTCAGCAGTATTGTCTTCCTGAACCACATTGTTCAGAGGACTCTTGATATGGTTCTGAAAGCTTTCTGTGAGTACAAGAAAAACTGAATGAGTACCTAGTTCATTCAGTAGCATACACACAGTAAATCTGCCAGTGTTAAATCAACACTATTAGAGTTAAATTAACACTGATAGTGTTGCATTTTGACACCCTCAGTGTTAATTTAACTCTAATAGTGTTGATTTAACACTGGCAGATTTACTGTGCAGTAACAGTATAATGTGAATACATTGATTAAAGACTACTACTGTGTCCTTTTCTCATGAATTTTTTTTAAATATTGCTACAAAGCACACCTATCCTCAAAAACACTTTAGCTAGGCTTGGATTCTTGGACCTAATCTAGTCCATTCCTGTTCCTATGTTAACACAGTCATGTGCCTGAACAAGTGCATTGATTCAGGGTGTTAAGAAAATAGACCCTGCTAATCCTCCACCTGTGTATGTCCATGCACAGGCTGGGAGACAAAAACATGGGCCACGCGTGACTCAGACAGTCTTTATAGGATTACCATCCATGCCCCGCCCATGGCCCAGGTATAGACCAGCACTCACGTTTACTGCTGCAGGAACTCTTCCTCCTGCGGCTGTTCCTCCTCCTCCTCTTACTCATTCTGCTGTGTGATGCAGCATCTAGATAACACTACAACACATAAATAATACATAGACACATACATATACATACACATACAGCCATACAAGGATAAACACACATATACATAAAAATACATACATTCTATACATCTTGAAGTTTAAGTTTTGAACTATGAATGGCACTGCAGATGACTGCAGTTATATATATATTGTTGTATATAGATAGATAGATAGATAGATCTATAGATGGTGTGTGTATGTCTGTGTATGTATGTATGTGTGTATGCCCAGATATGGTTGGCACTCTGTCCTGGGTGATTTCCCCCTAGTGCTCGATGGAGTCCTCCAGGTGGATGGTCGTTTCCGGTTGAGAGTACGCTGTGCGCGACTGGCTGCCGCTTCTCACCAGAGTGTGTAAATGGAGTGTGTTGATTGTAAAGCGTCCTTGGGTGTCTAGAAAGGTGCTATATAAGTATAATGTGTATGTATGTATGTATGTTTTATTTCAAAAATTATAATCACATCTCAGGAGAAAATCAACCTGACAAAACTTCTAAAAGTATATAATTACAGTACATTTTTAAGCTTTGAGTAAATTGTTATTGTATGTAAAACAACACATAGTAACATAGTACTTTTCATTAGAAATAACAATCCTGTTTGTAAGTCCCATAGTCCTGTAGTCTATATAGTTCTATAGACATTTTTCTCCATAAAACATTCAGCAACACAGAATGTTGATGAACACCAACTCAGACTAAAATTATTCACTGTTGTGGCCATATTTCTATCATGGTCTAGCATGTTTCCCTTTAATGTGTAATTTTGACAAAATTTGTAAAGACAATTGAGAATAGAACATCAATCTGAACATCTGCAAGAATTCTACTGGACTGTTCATGTTGAGAACAAACAGCTTGAATATTTTGAAAGTAAGTTATAAGTTTTGCTTATAATGATTGCTTTGTTTTTATCCATTTTTGCTTTCTGTCCAGACTTAACGCGTGCCTCTCTTCTCTGTGAACCTAAATCTCCTTTCTCACAAAGTGCACAACAGCAAAATCCTAACCTTGCAGTTACAAGCAGTAATCAAAGAGCTATCCTATAGCAACTCAAGATCCAAATAAATGTATCATCTTACCTTAGAGCTTCACCAATCCCAGCAGTGCAGTCTTTCTTCACTTGAGAGACATGAAGGTCTGAAAAGAAAATTTCTCGAAAAAAGAAGCAGCATTGCTTGTCATCTGGACGCTGCTCTACTTCTTATTGTTCTATTTCTGCCGTAAAGCCTAGAAGCAGCTTAATAGCTCTAATCCCATGAAGTACTTGTGATGTCAGGTTGGACTGCGTGCATTCAAGGCTCAAAGTGTTTATGAAGCAGCTGCAGTAACATATCACTGACACTTCATGTGAAAAGTATTTATGTGGTTTTCTTTAGTCTTAATGCTATAGGGGAAAAACGTCCTCAGATGTGTTGACATTTAAGCATCCAAGTCGAAATGTATTGATTGTGGGAAAACATCTGGGAAGAGTTTAAAATGGTCTTGAATGTAATTATATTAGTGATTATGTATATAGTACAACCTTTGTAGACTTCTTCTCTACACTGTGTGTGTGACTGGAGGTCTGAAAGAATTAAGTCTAAAAGGCATGTTGCAGATCTTAATTTTGGTTGTATACAAGAGTATGGTGATTAACAGTCCCTACTGTAGTTCCTCTGAACCATTAGTGAGTGCTTCATCAAAACCCTTATAAAATGGTCAGTTTCATCATTACTTCACTCAGTATACAGTTCTTACTTACAGTTATAGCTGCCCCAAATATACAGAGGTAGGTGATTAAAATATATATAATATTGCGAGTATGTACATGTAGGCCCACACTTAAATTAATCATTTTTCATTAGAGTTTAACTCTTTTAGTAGTTTCATAGTAACTGGTACTGCATCATAGTTACAAGGTTAACTAGAAAAGGTTTCCTGATGAAGAATGGTTGTGCAAAGTTGTTTTTGGTTGCCGGGCAGTCGCTGGACTCTTGCTTTGTGAACAGTAAGGTACAACTGTGTTTGCTATGTGCATCATCAGTAAAAAACTGAAAAGGTGTTATTGTGTTCATTGAAATGTATATTGGTTTATGTTAATGTATGTGAGTAGGGATGTGGAAGGACCCCTGAGATTTACCCAGGCGTTACCCAGGATCCCATAATCATCCATTATCAATTATCAACCCATGATATGGTTAAGAATAAGAAGTGCTTTGAGCTTTAGACAAGTTGCCAAACACTGAAAAGCATATTTGTCTGGATTTAGTAATTTGGTGCTCATTGTTTTAAGTTCATTTGTCTAACTACATGCAGATCTTGCATTTCCTATGCTGTACACTAGATGGCAGAAGCAACTTTCAAGCATTCTAGCATACATTCATGTGCTGGACAGTCCATCTCCCTTCCTGCCTGTCACATGTCAGTGCACACTGTATACTATACCTGTGCCACCACGTGGCATGTGCTCCAGTGTCAACCCAGTTACCTTAGCCAGCAGACAGGCTTTATGCCTCATTACCTGCAGGCTAATGCCTCCTGACATATGTACATATGTTCATATTGTTGAGTTAATGCTTCTATGGAGCATTATTTGGGAATGTAAAATAATATAAAATATATAACTTTATCAGTATGTTGCTGTGTAGTGTGTAGTACATAATAAAAGATACAATCTGTTCGGCATCACTCTTTTCTGTGACTGTATAAATAGATGAGCTCGGTCTGTTCTCCCCACAGGCTCTAACACAAATAATTTATTGGCCTGGGTGCTTCTGAGTGTTTGCTTAAAGCAGACATTTGTAAATAATGTCCATCTTTGTTGTTTGGAGAAATGTGGTTGTGTCCTATATTAATGGAAACTGGCGTCCAGCTTGTTTGAGTGAGTTGCGGATCAGTGAAGACCTAAGACCTTCTCCATCTGGATCTGAATGACGTGGGCAGTGGGTGGCTTTTAGAGATTTGTACATTGAGCTTTGGAGTGTAAATGGGGTATTTTTTTTTCAAATCCATCAGTTAATTGCAATACAGTAGGCATGTAGGCCTGCACTGAAAAATTACTGTTTCAATTTTCCTTTATTCAGGTATGTGCAAACCAGTTGAGAGCAGTTCTACATGAATAATGTATGAATGGCTAGTATTTTCCTTTAATTAGTCCCAACATTATCAAGAAAATTTTGCTAACAATTAATTGCCATACAAATAATTGCTATTAACAGTTAAATTGTATTTTGCTTATGTAACAACATACAGTCATAAACTACATTGGTTGATTAGCATTTAGACTGGAAAATTAGCAATTCTGAAAACAAATAAATGTGTTATGGACTAATATCTCAGTCTTTAAAAGTGTTTATTGAGGATGTTTATAGACTAATATCTCATAGTCTTTAATACTATTTATTGAGGTTGTTTATGGACAAATATGTTATAGTCTTTAATATTGTTTATTGAGAGTCTTTATGTACTAATATCTCAGTCTTTAATAGTATTTATTGATGGTGTTTATAGACTAATACCTCCTAGTCTTTAATAGTGTTAATTGATGGTGTTTATGGACTAATACCTCCTAGTCTTTAATAGTGTTAATTGATGGTGTTTATGGACTAATACCTCCTAGTCTTTAATAGTGTTTATTGAGGGTGTTTTATAAACGAATATATTCTAGTCTTTAACAATGTTTATTGACAGTGTTTATGGAATAATATCTCATAGTCTTTATATAGTTTATATCTCTTTATATAGTTAACTAAGGTTGATTATGGACACATCGCTCATATTCTAGTATATAGTGGGTTTACTGAAGTTGTTCATGAAATAATATTGTAGTTTATCCGTGATATCCATGTCCCATGATGTCTTGTATAAAATGTGTGCTAAACTTCCAGCAGAGTAAACAACATGAGACAGTTTAAACAACATTAATCATTTGACTTTGGTGACACTGCTTTAGGTGACTCCAAACTTTTGAACATATGACTGTGAAAGGAATTTTGAATATTCAAATGTGAATATTTGTGGTCAGATTAAGTATTTGTGGTTAAGTCAAATAATTGCAATTATGTCATTATGTACTGTAATAGTCCCTACAGGTCTACTTTTACTTTTGTTCCTTCTGGCTATAATTATGTTTATGTAATATATGTTATTCATATGGCATCAATGTACACTTGTCATTGTGGCTGTTTTATTTACTGATGATACTGTATGTCTGTAGAACCTCTGTAACTACCAGTTAACCTCATGATGACACTTTGACCACTATATCACTAGTTCTAGGGTACCATACTAGCTGTTAGCGTTCTGCTATGTGTTTGTAATTCAACTTGAAGAGCCTGTAGTATCTTCTGTTTTTCACATTTCACCATTCACTCGAAGGAGATGTTTTTGCCTCTAGGCTGTAGACAGCAGAACAGTAGAACACTCAGTTTTCTTGTGCAATGTTCATTTAGTGGCATTGGAATGGCATTCATTTATAGGGTGCCATCCAGTTACTTTTTCATCAGGTCTTTGCATATCTAGTGATCTTGCCACAGAGGAGAGAGAACAAATGTCTTTCTCCTCAGATTTTTTGCTATAAAAGCAGACAAATGTAGAGAATAAGACTGGAGGCAAACATGTTTCATGGAACCGTATGTAAAATGTACAGAAGTATTTTGAAAGCTTTAGGTTTGTTTGCCGCCACAGGCTCTTTTCCACATTAGTGCTCCTTTAAAACAGGTCTTTTCTCTCCCACATCTCATGTAACGTCATATTGCTCTTGGACAAATTACAGAAGCTATCACACACGACCTAGAAAAAAGGCATTCACAAAATTCTGGAGTTAAATGAAGAGTTGAACTGAAGCTGCTCACAGGAACCACTTATTTATCCAGCTTAACATATTAAAAAATGTGATTTATAGATTACTAAGAAATTATGAGATTACTAGAACACTAAAGGCTTTGTTTAGCAGGAGGGTGTCTGTAATGAACATTTGACATGTTTCTTCAGTGATAAAACTAATCTGGATGCCATTAAAATGACTACAAGATGAGCAAGTTTCTGGGGTTTGTATTTTTTACTAACCTGTCATGTGATCATAGGTCACATTTACTATTATATTTTCACTTATACATGTATTATTTATAAATTCTCATTATTACCTTTAAAATGTGTGTATATTGTAATATGTTTTCCACTTGAATGAAAGGAATTATTTGCAGTTATATTATTTTAACAGTATTTACCATCAGATGTTTAATGAACAGTGACTCGTACCTGTAGCTGTGATCATAATCACCTCTTTAATAAGCCTCACTTTTACCATCCATTTAAGTTTCCTCCACATAAATCTCTCCCAGGTAGAGTATTGACACCAAGTAGTCCCAAACCCATCCATACCAAGTCAATTATTAAGTGATTTTATGAACATTTTTGGTGCATCTGTAGGAGATTAAATACGGCTAGTAGCAGCCGGCTAAAATCTTTATTTTCTATCACAAGGTGACATCAGCCTGGAAAATCAGATATATGTATCCAGACAGGACTAAAATAGTCAGACGAGTGCTGAATTAGCTAAAATGTTAGTAATTCAGTCTGTATTTTTTTCAGAGGAGGAGGTGAAATGGCAGATCCAGACATAAATAAAAACACAGAGGAGCTCCTGTAAAAGAAGAAATTACCCTGTAACCCCATATCAAATTAATCCAGTCTAAATAGGACTGGGCCAGTTTTGCAGATACAGATTATACATTATCCTGGACTATACAGCATATTAAATATAGACTCTCAGTTGAAATGAAATATATAGACTAAGCTTAATTGATTAAGTCCAGGAAATTGGTCCTAAATGTCCTGTGAGATTATTCTTAGCTTCAAATCATATTCATTCCTGCATATTCATTTCTCACAATGTTCTTTATTTTCTTCCAGAGCAGCAGCATGTCATTTTATCAGCCTGCCATCACGCCTGGCTGATTCTGAACTGCTTCAATTAAAATGGCTGCTATTTTTAGTCCATGCTACATTATTTAGCAGGTTATGAGGCCTAAGTTACTGAATGGGTCCTTCACATTTGTGACATCTGTTCTACACTGATTAGGAGTTGCATATACTTACTTTATGTTCTGTTTATGCCAGGAATTTAGTTCACTAACCAATTACTTATGTATCTTACCTGCTAACAATGCACTAAACATGTCACAGCAGATCATGAGTGTATCCACGAATACTAGTGCATCTCCAAAGCTACTGCATCTCCATATGTGTTCATCATTTAATTTAAACAAGGTAAACTGTCATATATATTATATTTATTAAGTATAAAGTGAATTATTTCAAGCCTCAACCATTTTCATTTTCAGAGAGTTTGGCAGCTGCTAAGAAGAACCCATAGCTGCTGTTTTTTGGGACAAGGTTACAGGAGTCTGGGTATTTATAAAGCTTTGAAATTTGCATCATTTAATCTTTCCTATTGATGATTGCGAACAAGCCATAACTTTATCAGGCTAATTAAGGTCTGAGACTTCAGCCAAATGTATCTGAGTGCTCAAATTTCCTAGGGTTCCCATACTTTTGCAAGGCACTCATTTTTTCACTTTAAAATTGTACAAAACTAAAATAATACACTGATATGGCTTAAAATGTGCAAAAGTGTGTTTCATCTTTGACTTTATACATTTTGCTTTTATGCCCAAACTTTGCATGCCACTATATATAAATATCCACTTTAATTGTTTTGTGTTGCTATAAAAAACTAATTGCACAAGTTGTATGAAAAGGGCAGTTTGCTGGAAGAAGGGAAAGATTAAAAGCCATTGAGAGATAAAGTGGTCTTTCAAGCACTCAACATTTGTTCAAGAGCAGAGGAAAAAGGCACCACCGTGCGAGCAATTAGTGACCTTGGTCACAGGACCTGCTAGAGGCTTTCTTCTTTATATTATGCAAAACAACAGACTGGAGCGACTTTTAATTAGCTAATTAGCATTTGAAACCATCTGGATATCTTCCGTCCCTCTCTCTTTCTGCCTATTGAAGTCTGCTTATTACATAACCTCAGTTTCTTGTGGGTGGTGTGTCAAGTCGTTATTAGTGTTCTGTCTGTTACTGTGGCTGTGTGTGTTCACAAACGTACAAAGGCATGGAGAAAAACATCTGACAGTGCTGTGGACTGAGAGGGATAAAGGCCAGGCTGCAGCTGAGTGGGTGACCAACTCATGGAGGACGTGATGGATAACAGGAATGATTACATTATGAAGTCTACAGTCAGCTTGTTCATGGAGCCTGACTGTTGAAGGATTACTGGGTTACTGAGCTGTGGATGGTCTGTAAGGAATGGATTCTGTGTTATTACGTAACCACATGTCATGTCCTGCATTTTGAGTGTTAAAACTGTCCCCAGCGAAACAAAAACAAAGGCACGTACACACCTGTTCTTTCCAGACAAACATACTTTAAACTGAATGTGATGACTAAAATGATTTTTTTCATTTCCATGAGTTCAATGTTGTAATTGGAGTTTCTCTGGAACACAGATTAATACTTTAATCATATATTAAATACTCTCATGGTGATCAGTTGTCAAAAGATGAATCGGTGAATAAACCACAGTATTGGAAAACATTAGGTGATGATTGTATTTATAAGTACTGATGCATCAAATTTCTGTCCTTCGTCTATTTTATAAACCAGCAGAGTCAAACTGCAGTGAAGGAAAAACTACCCAACAGAAAGAGCTCCCTATTTAAACAGAAACACCATACTTTTCATGGTTTAACATAGTGTTCTTAAAACTCATTGCAATTAAACATTGCGCTGCCTTCTCTGAGAGCTTCTGCCAGGTGATTAAGCTTTGCTTGGTGTGCACTTCACGCTATGGTGGAGTGATTATATATATTGCTCCACCCGGTCTATGTGCTACTGTTGTGCTGTCTTCTTTAATTGTGCTGTTTCTGGTCTATTTCACTGGTACTTTATGGTCCAGTAAACACAGGCAAGGAACATATTTTACCAGAGCCTTGGAGGAACATTATTTTGTTGATTTTGGATTGTAGGACAGTGCCTGGTATAAATGAGCAAGTAAGAATTTAAAATAAATTTGATAGTGGCAAAGCTGGCACGACAAAGAAACAATGCAGTATGTTACTGACATCAGTGGACTAAAATATGGACTTTGCTATTTCATGAATGTTGATGCAGTGTTTACAATTATTGGTAGAACTCCATAGTTCAAAAGAAAGAAAAACGTGCATAAAACCAACACAAAGTCACCTGAGCACATCCATCAGGTAGCTCTAAAGTGAAACAGAAGCAACAATAAAACTCACCCACCACAAATATGATAAATAACGGTGCATGTCATTCAGATTCCCCATCAATGTACTCTGTTCTGGAAAATTATTTTTACCCAACAGATTAATCAGGGGATATAATCAGGGAAAAATTGGGAATCCAGCCTTGACTTCATTTTGATTGAGAACTACAGAGTTGACATATTGATTGATGACCTCATTATGGTCTCCTTCAGGCATGTGATGGCCACGCAGAAACCAGGACAAGAGCAAGAAATTAGATTGAATTGAAAAACAGCAAACTTTTGGTGAGTTGAACATCTGAATAAATCTTCCTTTTTTATTTTGTTGGTCTTGCATATTGATTGGGCAGTTATAAGTTTTAATGATATATGGCTTAGATCTCAATGATAATCATAATTTTAGATTTTAATGATTCCTTTCACTTTGTGCAGTTATGTCACAGTGGTAACATTGAGCTTGTTGCTACAGTTTCTTGCAAATTACAATCTAATGAATGGTGAATAGAATATACTGTGTCTGACCATTAACAATAGCAATTGTACATTTTTGATAATAAAAAAATGCATTATTATTTTACATCATTTACCCTTACAACATTATAATAGATATGATGAATATGATAATATGAAAAACTGTGATTATTGTAATCACTGATAAAAGGACATTTTCCTGCAGTTCTGTGTCATTTAACACTTTGACACACAAGCAGGCTTATAACACTCCCCCTACAAAAGAACATTAGGACTAGTCCAATATATTGGCTGGGCAGTAATACTGGCAGAAACTATATAGCCATGGTTTTATCATTATCAGCAGGGTTCTAAATTAACTTTTTTGATCACCAGCCAATGTGGCTGGTAACTCTCTAAAGTTACCGGCCAATCAGAATTTCCACTAGCCAAATTTTAATTGGCTGCTCCCATTATGGGGCCAGCATAAGTGTGCCCCGCAGTGAGTTATTGAAAGCATGTTGAACATGTGCACAGTGTTTTCTACTGTTAAACACTCACAGGCTGGGCCTTGTGCTCACTAACTAAATGACTGCTGAAAGTACTGACCTTACATAAAATGTACAGGAATATTTTTAATGTTTTGGGAACTACTGCCATTTTAATCAGTCAAATACACAATGTTAGAAAATATTTCAATACAATTTTAAACAAAATTGTCACACACCACTACATACAGCAACATCTCCCCCTAATGTAGGGATGTCCCTGCTTACACACCCCATTTCCAGAAACATTGGTACACTGAAATCTCAACTTGTAAATTCACTTAAATCTTTATTTAGCATCAAGAAGGACAAAGACATTTTTAGTGTTTTCACTGCAGTAATGGCATAGTTCCATTGAAAAAGTAATCTGATTATTGATTACTCCTTTAAAAAGTAACTATTGATTACTTGATTTGAAAAGTTAGATTACAAGTTACTTTATTACATTCAGCATCTGCAGACAACACCCCCCCCCCCC
>BRDA01019958.1:0-10669 GCA_036984385.1 Crenuchus spilurus
AAATTATGAACACAAATGAAAATGTTCACAATGTTTTTGGAGCTGCACTGGTATCTGTGTGTTCACTGCACTGATGGTATAAAAATGGTTGGGTTACTCTGTGTGTAGCACTGTGGTGTTGGGTTCCTCTGTGTGTAGCACGGTGGTGAAAGAGTTCTTCCTTCGTTCTTAGGTTAAATGATGTAAATCAGTGATTTGTGATCAGAAGTGCTGCCATTTTCGTTTTTTTTACCGTCGTAAAAGTGAGCAGCTGTTCAGACCTGAAGGCTTTTCTCTACACGAGCGCTTTCCACAGTGTTGTGCTTCAGGCATGTACACTAACCTGTATGTCTGCTTTGGTGGTGCTCTGAGCTGGAGAATAGAGAGCGTGAGGTGTGGATTAAGTGTTGCTGTGGTGAGTCACTGCAAATGCCTGTGTTGATGGGAACCAGCATTTATATAATGGCTGTGAGTGATCTATCAGCTGTACAGCAGAATGAGGTGACATTCACTGACCCCTGTAATTACAACACCACAAAGGGTCAGTACCATCCACATCACTCCAGCTGTAATGAATCTGTGTGTGTGTGTGTGTGTGTGCAGGTGTGTTGAGTGTGAGATAGCGAGAGAGTAAAGGGCTGGCGGTGGCATTTGCTCTGTCAATAGTCATAAAGCATCTCTGGAAATGAAAGAGGCTGGAACAATTTACATCAACACATTTGATTGTTTTCCTGCATGGCAGATTGATACAGTGCCAGAGCTGAACTTGAGTGTAAACCCAACCTTTCAGACTGGACCAGGATCTGGAAATGGAGCCGGTTCCTAAGTTCCTATTACCAAATGCACACCATAAGTGGTCTGGTTCTGTTTTCCTAGGATGTTCATTGCCATATTTTCTCTACAGCACTGCTGATGTCAGCTGGCATTAATGTCCCATAGCCCACCAATTAGCATTGTGCATCTGTAGGGTTAAATAATACATCTCACATACCCTGACGAGCCACAACATCAACACCATGCCCAGATAAAGTCAATAGATTATATGGTAGGTCTGATATATATTAGATGGTATGATAGTTCTTAATTATAGTAGATAATGTAGATAGACTGGGATTGACTGCATTGTACCACCTCTTCTCAATCTGCCGTCTCAGGGAAGCTCTTCTGCATGCTCATCGTCCTCATCTGAGTCTCCACTTGACTGCAGTTCAATGTCATAACCAACTTGAGTGGGTAAATGCTTACATTCGATGGTGTACGGCATGTTGGAGATGTGTTCTTCCCCACCACCACGGGCCACTTGATTCACAATGTTGGCATCAGCAAACTGACAAACACACATGGCGTCTGCAGTCTGCCCTGTACAGTGAAAGTCTGGATTCATCTGTGAAGAGAACACCTCTCCAACATGCCATATCCCATTGAATGTGAGCGGTTAAGATGACAAACTGCAGTCAGGTAGAGACCCTGTTGAGGACAACTAGCATGCAGAGGAGCTTCCCTTCGACAGTTTCAGACAGTTTGTGCAGAAATTCTTTGGATATGTAAACCGATTGTTGCAGCAGCTGTATGGGTGGCTGCTCTCAGATGATCTTGGAGGAGAAGATGCTGGATGTGGAGGTCCTGGGCTGGTGTGGTTACACGTGGTCTGTGATACTGAGGCTGGTTGGATGTACTGCCAAACTCTTTGAAACACCTTCGGAGACAGCTTATGGTAGAGAAATGAACATTTAATTCATGGGTGTTGCTCTGGTGGACATTCCTGCAGTCAGCATGCCAATTGCATGCTCAATCAAAAATTGTGAACATCTGTGGCATTGTGCCGTGTTGAAGCTGCACATTTTAGAGTGACCTTTATTGTGGCCAGCCTAAGGCTACCTGTGCAATAATCATGCTGTCTAATCAGCATCTTGATATGCCACACCTGTGAGGTCGATGGATTATCTTGGCAAAAGAGAAGTGCTCACTAACTCAGATTTTGACAAGTTTGTGAACAATATTTGAGAGAAAAAGGCCTTTTGTGTACATAGAGTTCAGCTAATGAAAAATGAGAGCAAAAAGTTCAGTGTATAAATCCCATCACACACCCTGCAGGTATTTATAGCCTGGTCATCCTCATGCAGCACCACCTGCAGGAGTCTTAAACACACAAGGTGACTATTTTTGTGACCGGCGAGCTTATTTATGATAGTTAAATTATACATTTCCTGTCTCTCATGATTGTGTTTGAACATGAATACGAATGTCGCATCCAATAAGATATGATTATTCATTTCCTCAGTGAAATATTAGGATTAAGGGATATTTGTCATGGAAACCTCGGAGCTCATTGCTCTTTCCAGCACATTCGCAGTGAAGGGGAAATGAGCCTGAGGGCTCTTAACACCCCGGACAGTGGAGCTAGGTGTGCTCTCATATCCTGTGCGGCTGTCAGGTTGGGTTTTTTAAAAAGCCAAACCCTTCTCTTTCAGCCTGCTTTCATTTTTCAGAGGTGCGTTGGCTGGAGATGCTCGGCGAGCCACTTATTCCCCTGATTATGTGGCCATTATGCGCTAAAAGAACATGACGGGTTGACACGGAAACATTAAAGCTTGTTTAATTTGGAAATTTGATTAAAGGCGACCACTATACAATAAAACATCTCGGAGAACTGAGCATTCAAGAGCTTATCTGGATGCGTGATGGGTGGAGTTGCCGAAATAGCACAGGGTTTGTTTCAGTGATAGAGATTTGAAAAGGCTTTGAGCTTGTGATGTTTTAGCATCTCTGATATGATGCTGAAAAGAGATCTCATTATTTCAGGCGATGACTAGTGGCGTATCCCACACTTCCCATGCATTATTCATTAGATGATGAGAAAACATATGGCCTGTTATAAGACACTGAATGTAGAGACTTATTATTCTCTGTATGGTGGAGGATAACGCAGCATTGGATTTAATGAAACAAGTGAGTGAGGACAGGAAGTAAGTGGAAGTGTCAGAGCTCCTGCAGGCAGCTGAATTCTCCAGCAGCATTAATGGCATCTGGATCCTGGTAGGTGTTACTGAGTGTTTGGTTGGAGAATTTAAAATACATGTCTTCTGCTGACACTTTACTAGAGAACCTTTTTTCTGAGAGAGTGAGAGTGAGAGAGAGAAGCACTGATACCTGATTGTTATTGGCCAAGTTACAATTAGCAATTACAGACTGTTGTCCCTTCATTTCACCCCCCACAGAGCAGGTATTATTTGTGGTGGATCATTCTCAGTGACACTGATGTGGTGGTGGTGTGTTAGTATGGATCAGACATACTGCTGGAGAGATTAAACACCGTGTTAGCTCACTGTCCACTTTATTAGACACACCACCTTGTAGATGTTAAGTCAGAGACAGCAGCTCATCTGTTGCTGCAGTTTGTGTTGGTCCTCTAGTCCATCATTGGTGGTCAAGACACTGTTGGCTGGATAGACTGTGTAGTACAGGGGTGTCCAGACTTTTCTTGTTGGGGGGCCAGAAGGAGAAAAATATGTGCAGTCACAGGCCACAGACTCGTAGCCCTAAAATAGTACTATAAGAGTTTTTTGGTGGTCATGGTACATGTTTAAAACAATCCAAAAACCAACAGTCCACCAGCTCTGAACATTTACTTACAACTGCATTTTTTAAAACCCAATTTTGCACAAAAACTGCAAACCTGGCAACCCTGAAGTTCACACGCTGGGCTAGGTATGTAGCCTGGAAGCATTGTCTTACACTTGGTTATCACAAAAAAACCCAACAAAAACTGGTTTTGTTGATGTGACAAACTGCTGCAAGTTGTTTCACCTTCTGCTCTCGTTCAACACCAGCGCCTGACCTGAAAGAGTGATGTTTCGTTTCATAATGTCTGAACATTATACGCCTTCATTATAGCAACTGTTTCCTGACTAATTCAACACACACACGTCCTTCTGAGCTCACGTTCATTTTCCCAACCTGCCTGAAATCTTCTGTATTCTGTCTATTTTTCGTGTCTATGGAGCCGCCATGTCTACTCAAAAGCTCAGGAACAGTAATGTAGGTGTAACATCGTTAACATTTTGTGTTAGGGGGAAAAGGAGATATAGAGCGTTTTAGAATGGTTTTACATTACAGCGACACCCAGTGTTCAAACTAGGAAACCCCTTTTTTTTTTTTTTTACTATTTTTACACTATTAATAGTGGTATTATTTATTTATTTATTTATTATTTCTAAAATACCTCGCAGGCCATTTCAATGAATGGCAATGGTCCGCAAATGGCCTGCAGGCCAGACTTTGGACATGCCTTGTGTAGTACAAAGTACTCTCCAAATACCCAGATCCTCATCTCTTCCCTATACAGTATGTTTGCAGACATCTCTAAGTTCTGAGGAAGATTGTGTACATTATGCAATAGCGACCCTGGAGATGAAAGGCGGAGGAAACACGCAGTGCTGCTGAGAGTAGGCGTTTGGGAACTCAGCGTAAGGGCTTCTGTGAGAAACTCTTCTTATGTTTGTGCCATAAAAACTCAGGAAAAGGATATTAGCAGAGATTAATTATTGGGGTCTTCGGCGTAGACCGAAAATACTGCCGGACAGAATGGGCGGAGCCACCCCCCTGGGCAACAGGACCGGGACCAACCTGCTGGTGGTGGTGGTGGGGAGGAAGGAGGATAACGTTGATGCATCAGTGCCTGCAATCGATAGAGCAGAAACTTTTAAAGTCGAGTAGTAACTTGTGATTGGCCAGGAAGCCCAATGAACGAGTGATGTAGTGCTGGTTTAGGTAAACACTGATGAGCACCGAAGCATCAAGTTTTTGTTTCAGAACTTTCGCTTCCGCTTTCATTTCCTTCACATTTGTATTGGAATTTAAAACCAATTTAAATTCCATGTTTTGTTTGGAAGGTTCTTCAGTGAGGCTATTTCTTTAGCTGTAGATTAGCTCCTTGTCCTCATCATCATCATCATAGTGTGAGAATCTGCTGTGGTTCAGAGTGTAGCAGTCACGCTTCTTTCTTTTCCCCCCCAAAGTCTGTCTCTGACCTGAGTCTGTAATACATGATTACAGTCTAACAGCTTTGTGTTATAATGTGTACATATCAGTACAAAATCAGTCATAAGTCAACGGAGAAAGAGAAAAGAGTGAGAAAAGGACAGATACCCTTTTGTCATGCAAAACATTGCCAGGCTTTAACAGGTGCAGGCTGTGCTTGGTTGAGTTTTGCAATAAGTACATTTGATGTCCAAACTGACGGCATGTTAATCTGATGTGTAATACAACTACAGCTGGTCATAAAATTAGAACATCATGAAAAAGTAGGGTTATGTCAGTGATTACATTCAAAAAGTGAAACTTGTGTATTATATTCATTCATTACACACAGACTGTTATACTTCACATGTTTAATTCTTTTAATTTTGATGATTATAACTGACAACTAATGAAAATCCCAAATTCAGTGTCTCAGAAAATGAGAATATGACTTTAGACTAATACAGAAAAAGGATGTTTAGAAATGTTGGCCAACTGAAAACTATGAAGATGAAAAGTATGAGCATGTACAGCTCTCAGTGTTTGGGCTCCTTTGGCCTGGATTACTGCAGCAGTGCGGCGTGGCATGGAGTCGATCAGTCTGTGGCACTGCTCAGGTGTTATGAGAGCCCAGGTTGCTCTGATAGTGGCCTTCAGCTCTTCTGAACTGTTTGGTCTGGTGTATCACATCTTCTCTTCACAATGGCTCATAGATTTTCTGTGGGCTTAAGGTCAGGCGAGTTTGCTGGCCAATTAAGAAGAGAGATGCCATGGTCCATAAACCAGGTACTGGTAGCTTTGGCACTGTGTGCAGGTGCCAAGTCCTGTTTGTCCAAGCACCTGCATGTAACATTGAGTTTACATGCACTTCATCATCCAATAACCGCAGAAAATCAGATTTTTTTGTCATATCAAGTTTAGTGTCTTTTTGTGTATTTTTAAAACATTGAGCCACTTTGCCCGAAAAACATGCAACATCAGCATCAATCCAAAGTGTTTTGTTGTTGTCGCGCTCGCATATTTCTGTCACTGCAGTCTGTTTTCTGCCAGTTTACCTGAAACATACATCATCACCATACATAGATCATCAGCGTCACTCCAGAAGTAGTGTTCTCTCTCTATCAGATTTCTTAATTGGAGTATGACCACTTAAATAATCCGATCACTGCAGAAGTCTGATTACGGTCAGATTAGGGAGTGCATGTAAACACACTCAGCATTTTACTTTGTATTACATTGAAATCTGAATCATCATCTATGAGACAGACATGAGTTACATTTATAAGCAGTTTTGAGTAAATCAGGCGAAACAGAACTGATATGAAACCAAAACACTGCAATCTTCAGGCATTCCCTGCACATATGGAGGAAAGTTCCAGGGGAATTGGTGTTATGACCTCTCCTGTAGGCCATCAGTGAAGAGACTGCAGAGTCTTTGAGCTAGAACCAGCAGACTGAGGGACGGCTCTGTCCAGCAGGCTGTCAGGATGCTCAACTCCCTCCCCTTCAATACACAACTCAGGATACTGGCCAAACTTCGACATCATCGAGGACTAATTATGCACACAACACTTTAAGCAGTTTATAAGCTCACACAATTTGCACTATGGGTTCAAGTCCCCATCTAGGTGGAGTTTCCATATTTGCCCTGTGTCTGCGTGGTTCTCTTCCCACAGTCCAAAAACATGGAGGTCAGGTGAATTGGATACTCTAAATTGTCCTTCTGTGTATGTGCCTAGCGATTGATTGGTGCCCTGTCTTGGACTTGGCAAGGATAGTGTAATGCCCTAGCCTGCACTCGATGAAGGGGTAGGGGACTAACTGCGACCCTGATCAGGATTAAGTAGATAAGATAATAGTTGGATGGATGTTTAATGTTTGAAGCTGCACCCTGGGTCTGAGAGTAACGTAATTTCAATCCTCTGTATGTCTTGTACATATTGCAGTATTGAGAGAAAAGCTAGGGTGACCAGACAAGTCCTCTTTTTGAAAAAAAATGTCTGGGTGGAATTTCACAAACGTTTTGTTTTATTCGAGAAGCGTTTTGTTCACAAACTAGTCTCGCCCTCCCCCTATTCCATTTTGTTCGCTTGAGTGAGATGTTACGCTATATTAAACGGAGACAGGCGAGCACTAGGACCCAGCAGAAATCCAAGCCGCTCAATCTGAAACCTGCTTTCCTTTAGGCCGCCCACAAGCTCACCAATTGACTCTGCTGTTTCTTGCTAATGTGTGATTGGCTGTCACTGCCTCAAATAGTGTCTTGGCTTTGACCTCTAAGTTGTTAACATGTTGAGCGTTTGTTCTGCCTGTGTCACGTCAGCTAGACATATTTTAATATCAGAGGTTTTATATTAAAATCCATTAACATTAGAATCTGTGTCTGTGTGTGTGCCTACCAGTCTGTGATAAGCCATTTATTTACATGCCTCTAAGTGTAACTATTGTCAAAATAATTCAGAATTTCTGCTTATTTTTACTCAAAAATGAGGTATAATTATGTGTAAATGAGGTCTATTGACCACAGATTCCAAACAAAAGTCTAACATTGGTGATAATGAGCTGGAGTGAAGTTGACTGAAAAGGTGAAACAAAGAATTGGGTGATAATTTTGTACTACATGCTTTTAACAGTTTATTATTATTTAATAATATGTAATAATGTATTAATATTTTATTATTGATTAATATTAAATATATTAATTTTTCATAATAATGTTTAATAGTTATTAGTAGTATATTATTAATAAAATATAAATGATAATTTGTCAATATTTATTAATAATTAATAATAATAATAAAAATGTATGTTCAGGCACAAAAAAAACCCAGTAAATACAGTGTTATCTTCATTATAGATGTCAAAAAGTATTTGCAGCTCCCAGTGTTTTCTTTAATGTGGAAACCAGGTCTAAATGGCTCTTTGAGTGTTAAAGGTTGCAGACCGCTGCTGTAGAAGCACTTTGAAATTCCTTACTGTGGCATGTCTACTGATGGCAGCAATCATGGAGCAGTGAAAATATTCCTTCTGTTCATTCAGCATTTTGATTGGAAGAATAGTGGTGTGCAAAGTAAATTGCTTGAAATTAAAAGAACCCCAACAAAATTATAACACACTTATACATTTCCATGACATTCAGCACAGACTGTCATGGAAATGTATCATTTTGTTTTTGCATATTTGAAATATTAAATATGTTTGAAGAGCCATTAAGGCCAGTGTTTTTTCTGCATGTTAGTGTTAAGAGCCAATTGAAGCTCTTTTTCATATAAGTATCAGCCATATGCCTATTATACAATGTTTTTGAAACATGTTTGTATTTAAACAAGTGATACATTATGTGCCCCCCCCCTGCGCTGAGGTGTCCTCTTTTTCATCATCTCAGATCTGGTCACCCTAGTAAAGTTAACTTTGACTGACGTTCATTAGACATCTTTCATAAGGTGTTGTTTATGCTCTATCAATAATTGCATTGAATAAGTGTGCCAGGAAGCTGAGCAAGGTCAACTGTTTAGCAGTGACGCTTTCACAATGACGAAAACGATTCCCGTTCAGCATCTCAGCCACGAGGTCAGTCGCCATCTACGTAACTATTACGCAATGTAGGTTTCACCCAGCGCTGGTGGCAGATTGCTGAAGAATTGAAAACACTTCTCCTTGAGAAGCCCAATTAAGTGTGACCTGAACAGATGAATGATGTAATCAGAGATCCTCACGCCCTCCTACGTTCCCTCACTGTCACTTTCGGCTCAGACTTAATGCTTCACTCTGAGGAGGAAAGCTCACTGTGTGACATTCCTCAGCTTCTGCGGTTTTCATTTTCATTACGCTCTTATTTATGAGAATAGAGGACGGGTTTCCGCAGCTTTCTCTGTTTACTCCGTAATCATCTCATCACTTTGCTGTGTTCATGCCAATTGGTTCATGTAACATACACTATATGTCCACCGTTTCTAATGAATGCATTCAGGTTGCTACCATTGCTGACAAATGGACACACAGCTTGTCTAGTCCATGTAGAGTACTGCCAATAGAATAGGACTAAACACGAACCTGTTGGCACCATGGCACCAGAGGGGTATAAAGCTCCCCTGGCATTAAGCTGTGGAGGAGTAGAACTGTGTTCTCTGCTCCATCCCATACTTTTGGGATGAGTTGGTAGAGTTGGGGATGAGGTGGTGATGACGATCATCCAACATCCCAATGCTCTTTTTCTTGTGCTCCAAAATCTAGCTGAAAGCCTTCCCTGGACATGCTTTTGTCCAAGTAGAATATATTCATTCATGGACCACTCAGCACCTTTTAATTCAGCCTCCAGTCTTTCAGTGCAACGGCATTAAACTCACTGACAGATGAAGTGAATGACATTCATTATCTTACAGTGGCACCTGTCAAGGTGGGTATATTAGGCGGCAGTCAGCAAGTCCTTGAAGTTGATGTGTTGAATGAATGGTGAGGCTTAATTTAAGGGTCTGAATGACTTCGACAATGGCCAGGTTGTGATGGCTTAGAAGACTAGATCAGATCATCTGGTCTTGTTGGTTGTTGAGCATTGCTTAGTATCTACCAAAAGTGGTCCAAGGAAGGACAGCCTGTGCACGGTCATGCATGTTGGGAGCCCATCTGATCTGATCCCACAGAAGAGCTACTGGAGCACAAGTAGCTTAAAAAAGTTCATGTTGGCTATGAAAGAACATAGAGTGCAGTGTCTGGCTGCATAGCTACAGATCAGTCAGAATGCCCAATGGGTACATGAGCATCAGAACTGGTCCATGGAGGAATGGAAGGTGGCCTGGTCTGGTCTTCATCTACATAAACATTGTTGCCATTAATTTTTAATTAAACCCATCACATTTTTTTTTCACGCAAAGTGTTATACAATCTTTTGTTCAGCACAAACTCAGCAACAACAGTGTCAAAACAGTAAGAGCGTCATAAATCTATAAACCTGTTTTCAGATGTGCTGATATATTGTGAAAAAACATTTCTAGACTTTTGAGCTCAGAACTGAATAAACAAAGGTGCTGGCTGCACACTGCTCATTACGGTTTTTAGAAAAAGTGTAAATGAATGTGAGGCGACACTCTGTTTTCCTCAGCCACTAACCCTGCATTGAATATTCATGAGATAGGTGTGAACACTCAGGCTGTATGTTGGCTTACATTCCACAAATTCCAAGGCTAGAAAACAGCATTCAACTAAAATCCACTCACTGGCCACTTTATTAGGTACACATACATTGTATCAACATTGTATCACTGTCCATTTTAGCTCCACTGAGCATACAGGTGCACTTAGTAGTTCTACAATTACAGACTGTAGTTTATCTGTTTCTCTGTAGACTCTGTTCACCTTCTTTTCCTGCTCTTCAGTGCTCAGGACTCACACAGAGTCCACCACATCAGTGTCACTGTATTGCTGAGAATGATCCACCAGACAAATAATAGCTGCTCTGTGGGGGTCCTGACCATTGAAGAACAGGTGAAAAGAGGCTAAGAAAACAGATGGACTACAGTCTGTACAAAGTGCACCTCTGTGGTCAGTGGAGCTAAAATGGACACAGAGTGTATGCGTACCTAATGAAGTGACCAGTGAGTGTCTATGAATAGAAGCATGTTTCATTGTTATCCTGGACCAGTTTGTACAGAAATATGGTTTTATTTTGGAGCTC
>BRDA01019962.1:0-17426 GCA_036984385.1 Crenuchus spilurus
TTTAGTCTCATATTTCAGATATCTGCTCAGATATTTCACCTGGGGAGACCAGACCTTATGTCTGTTCTTAATAAATAATATATTCTCAATAAAGTCTCACATTAAGCTCATTTTAGTGTCATTCACAACATCCAGACTGAGAGTACTCAAATGAGGTCAGAAATGGTCATGATTTATACTCAAGGGGAAAAAATATACAAACTTAAAGGAAATCTCCTTAACATCTCAGTAGTTTCTCCCAACATAAAGACTTTAGCGTCCAATCTGCTGCTTAGGAATTTCTCCTGAGAAAAAGACCTCATGTCTCCTCTTGATTTTTAGTGCAGATCTCAATAAAGTTAAAATCTTGCATTGTGCTGACATTTGCTCAGATAATAACACTGAAATCTCAATATGAATTCAACCATTTATCATCCAGAACCTCAGTTTAACTTAAGTAAATCAATTATATTAATTAGATCAAATTAAATTTGTTAAATTTGATAAATACATTTGATTAAAAAACAAATAAGATAAATCACAACCATTCCTCACCTCATCAGAGTCTTCTCAGTTCTGATGTTGTGGCCTATCATAATGTTTATCTGGATCAGATGTTTACTTTGGTATCATGCAGGCATCAACCATTTTCCCAGTGCCTCAGTCTATGTATGCCAGCAATCTAATACTATTTTAAAATTTTTGGTTTACTCACTGCCATGTAAACACCATGTAAAAGTGTAAAAGTCTGATTTTTGGGGAGTTTTGTGACCCTGTATCTCTACATAATGACCATTAGGGGGCAGCACTCACATTTTTGAATGTGTTATAATAAATTGTTCATATGCTTCACGTTATAAGGTTCTGCAAAAAATCCTCAAGGTCCAAAAAACATAAATGACCCATTAATGGTTCATCATGGTCTAGTACTGTATCTCAAAGCTTTTATTTTGACTTTTCCAAGAGAAATGAGCAGATATTTATCTGAGTGTGGAGTCAGGACAGGGTGAGTGAAGTCAATACAACTACTAATACATGCATTATAATATATTCTACAGACCTCACACAGAAAACCTGAGGAAGACTGGCCCAGTGACGCATCAACTTTCATCAACATTAACTTGATGTTTTGGGTTGACGCTAAGAAGATAAATATCACCGCACTGGTCTAGTTAGATTACAGTCAAGTGAGCTTTCTCATTGGAACTGAAGGACTTCTATTCAGAAATATGTACGATTGGGAACCTCTTTTGTAGCTAATCAAAATCAGCAGTGATGGTTTAGCCACCAAGAACATCTGGTACTTACTAACTGTCCAAATGTTTGTGGACACCCTTTCTAAGGAATGCATTCAAGTACTTTAATTTCTATAAATGCACACACAGCTGTTCTAGTCCCTATAAAGAAGTATTGCCAACAGAATAGACTAAACATGAACCCATTGGCACCATACCCAATGCCAGGTGTGGGCTAGAGAGGTATAAAGGAAACCCCCCCCCAATCCTGGATGAACATCCTGACCTCACTAAGGCTCATGTTACTCACAGGCTCACTCACCCATAGGCCGTGTACAGCCCTACTGCCATTGGTAATGCATGCTCAGCGTGGCCTCTTTGTATCTACCAGTGGTGGCCTCAGTTCTCCTCAAACTCACTTTCTGCAGAGTTTCTGTTCTCTCTGATGGAGACTACTCTATGATTAGAGTCTAAAACCACCCTATAGTAAACTTCCCATTTCTGTAATAAAATTATGACTAATAAAAATGAAGTAGAAATCAAAGCAACCCTACCTGACTGAGTAAGCATATCTGAGTTCCCCTGCAGTGAAATGTCTTAGAACCCAAACCTGGTGTGGGAGATCTACCACCCTTAATCTACCATACATGAGACAGGTAATGAGTTCAGGATCATCTAAATATTAGAGTCGGGAGCAGAAATTTCAAGGTGGTCTTCTGGACCAGGACTAGGCTGACTTAGAACATTTAGCATGTATGTTGCATCTCCAGTATAATAAGGTCTGAATTTACTATTAGACTATTAAAGTTCTGTAGAATTACTATAGATCTGTGATTAGGCCTTACAGTAGAGTTAAGAGGTAGATTTTGGACAGTCATAGTGTTGTTTTTTAGAGTGATGAAAACTAACCGTCCATCTGAGGCAACAGCACACAGCGGTTGTGACAGCTTTAGCTGAGTTCCCTTTAAAACACACTAACTTCCCCTTTAATACACACACATGCAGTGGTGAAATGAAGATTACACACATTTTATCTGATCAGTCATGCAGATAGTGATACAAATAAGCACATACACATACAGAATATATATATAATATTCTAATCATTTGAGATTCTGGATTTCTGCATTATTAGTTATACTGATTAATATTAAACATTTGACAGCTTACACAGTTTACCTTTTTGTTGTAGCACAGTATCCCATACACACATATATCCACACACATATGTGATTATAGACAAACACACACACACACACACACACACACACACACATATACACTTGAGTTGTTTTCACTGTCATGGTAAACGATCATATTCATGCATGACAGACTGAGTGTGTGTGCATGTGTAGCCTTGTTTTCATCTCTCCTTGGGGCCCAAATGTCCACATAATGACAGGACTGCAGGTTGATGTGGATGTGGGGCTAAAAGAGCACTACGTGTTGTTTTTGGATACTGAGGTTAAGCTTAGGGTCAGGTTTAGGTTTAGTATTATTCAGCTACAGTTACATGAGTCAGCAGAACATCCTCATGAATATAGTTAAACTGTTCTGTGTAATATTTTATCTGGACAAAAAAATGGAACAATGTGAATGTTTGTCATTTGGGTTGTAAATGTTGAGTGGCTGAAGGCTGTGTTGCTAAGATGTCCAGGGTTGGTTTTAGGTAGTTGGTTGCTATGAGGTTACTATGGTATACAAGGTGGTTGCATATGTTGATGCTAGTTGGTGGGTCAGGTATTGTTGCTAAATGTTATAGTGTTGCTATGGTAAACAGAGTGGTTGCTATGTTGTTGGTAAATTGTTCTAGATTAAGATTAAGATTAACCAATTTGCTAATGTGATTTGCACAGAACAGAATTTGACCTCCGCATCTAGTGAACACACTAGGCTGGGAGAATTTGTGCCCAAAATAGTGGGCAGCCCTTATCCACCAGAGCCCAGGGAGCAGTTAGGGGGTTACGTGCTTTGCTCAAGAGCACTTCAGTCATGTCCTGTCTGGGGATCAAACCAGCGACCTTCTGGTCACAAGACCGGATCCTTTCCACTAGGCCATGGCTGCCCCGAAGGTTAACAATGTGATGGTAGTTGGTTGCTATGTGGCTGTTGAAGTATTTCAGGCTATTGTTAAGGTATTGCTGAGTGTTATGGTATCTTAGGTGGTTGTAACGATGTTGCAATGTGTTTGCTGTGGTATTAGGGTAGAGGTGTACATGGGATTGAGGTGTAAATTGTTGAGAAATGCACCCACCACCACGCAACTATTGAACTTCAATATATAAACAGCTACTCTTTAACAAGACAAATAACAAATGTATTTAAAAATCACTTTGCAGCTGGAAGTTTTTGGCTGTTGATGTAGTGCGGAGATGCGGTTTGACCAATGTTTAAAGGGCATGTACATGACCAACTAATTTTACTGTGTGAATAGGTGGGTCCTAAAGAGAAAGAACACAAACAGCAACTGCAGACAGCATTAGAAATCTGGATACATTTTAAAGTTTTTATGTATAGAATCAAAGAGGACGTATGGTCATCCAAAATGGCATACCAAGTTGTTGCTATGTAGTTGGTATGGTATACAAGTTGGTTGTTATAGTATTACTATGTGGATGGTAAAGTATCCAACATGATTGTTAATTTGTTGTTATATTGTTGCTAAGGTGTTCTAGGCAGTTGCCAGTTTGTTGGGAGGTGGCTGCTAAAATATTTCAGGTGACAGTGTTATATATAAATATTATGGTAACTTAGATGTTGCTATGGTATATAAGAAGGGTGTAGTGCTGTCTTGCTGGTTGCCAATGTATCCTAGGTGATTGATAAGGTGTTGCTAGGTTGATGCAAAGGTTTCCTAGGTGTTGCCAGGTAGTTACTAAGATGTCCCAAATGAACGTTTATGGACAATACTAGCTTGTACCCATAGAGCCCCTACATGGGTGTGATGGCTGGGGTTTCTCAGTTGTTAGTACTGTGTTGCTGAGTTGTTGCTATGATTAGGTGGTGATAACACTCAAATGTGAGATATTGAGTATAAAGTGGTAATTATATGGTTAACTGTAGATTACTAATACTAGTTCACATACTGCCATGATACCTAATGAAGAATGGAAAGCGGCATCTCTCAACCCTGTGAGATCATTGCATCGTTTATACGTTCTGCTGTCTGAACAACATTTCTATGAAAACCGTATATCAGAGAAAAGCACAAGCATCTGAAAAGTAACTCAAATGAATTAAAATCAATGATCAGTGTGCAAGTTTGTATACTCATTTAGACTAATTATCAGTAGAAAGATCAGTGTGTGTATGTGTGTGTGTGTGTGTGTGAGTACGTGACTGCTGATAACAATCAGTTAAGCGTTATAACCACAGATCAGGATGACACATTCTCTCTCTCTCTCTCTCTCTCTCTCTCTCTCTCTCTCTCTCTTTCTCTCTCTCTCTCTTTCTCTCTCTCGCTCTCTCTCTCTCTCAAACACACACACACACACACTTCAGTGAACTGCAGTTTATTGTTTATCAAATTATTATTCTAATTAATTGAGTTTATCAGTACATCAGTCACACTCTAGATGGGAAAGGGAGGTTGGTTGTCTTTTAAAAGTGTCTTCTCTTTTTACTGACACTGTGTGAATGTTTTCACACTGAAGAATACTACTGGGCCATTAACACTTTGAGTCTCTGATGTGTTAAACAGACACACCAGTGAAGGCTGTCCCGTGGTCTCACAACAGCATACTAAGCATAAGAGTTCATATCTATTCTGTTTTCTTTCATCAAACTACAATATATGTCTGTATTTTGGTTCTACATATATGAGCATACACTGTAAAAAAAATCTTGTCAAATTTACAGTGAAAAACTGGCAGCTGTGGTTGCCATTTTTTCACCGTAAAAAATACAGTGTACAGGGGCACTACTAATGTCATAATACATACATGAGCCATACATGTGCATACATGCAACACATATCTGAAACTACATAACAAATGTCCAGTTTCATATGTTACACATGTTTTGCTTATATAACAGTCACTTACAGGTGTTTTGCTAAGTGTTATGTCTTAGGTGGTTGCTAAGGAGTTGATTTGTGGTTGTTAATGTGTTATTAGTTGGTTGTAGAGCTGTTACTAAAAGGTTGTTAAAGTGTTGCTAGGTAGTTACTCTGCAGGTTCTAAGTGGTTGCTGAGGTGTTTCTAAGTGGTTACTAAAATGTTGCTAGGTGGTTGCTGAGGGCACTTTTTGCTGTTATCTACTAATTACTTCTACTACATGCTCACCTAGATAATATTGCTGTATAAAAGTCCAACAGAAGTCACAGTCAAGCCCAAAACTTCACCACAAACATCTCTTTGAGACACAAGGTAACACTATGTTCATTTAAACTCTCAGTACTTGTTTGATGCTCCTTTACCATAAATTACTGTTTCACTGCTGAGTGGCATGGAGGTCATCAGCTTGTGGCACTGCTGAGATGTTACTGAAGCTCAGGTTGCTTTGATAGTGATACTGCTGGGTATGGCGTTCATCATCTTCCTCTTGAAAATATCTCAAAGATTCTTAATGAGCTTCAGGTCTAAAGAGTTGGCCAATCACTCCCAATGATTGTCAGTAGTATTGTTGGTAATGTGGGAAGCTGCTGGCATCTACATAAAGCTTGTTAGCATATGAAAACAGAAGTGCACTAAAATCTGCTGGTAGGTATTGATTTTGGACTTGATAGCTGATAGCGCTTTTCCATCAGTGAGGAGTCAGCACCATTCCAGTTCATGAACCTACTTCTGAACCATTTGGTGCATTTCCACCAACAAAAATAGGTTCACAAACCTGAAAAGTTCATTTGCAGCGGGAACCAAAGAATAGTGGTTCTTTTCCAGCACGAACCATGACTGCATCTGTGGGCTTGGGTAGTTGTACACAGGAGTCAGCAATACTAAACAGACAAAATTATTTTTAAAATAACTACATACACGTTTGATTTTGTATGCTTTTAAACATATTGTATACTGTACTCCAGTACATTTACATAAACAACCACCTTTTCTACAACTGTTTACTGTGGGTGTATATATATATATACATAGTCAATGCTCATTTAACTGTGCCGAGGGAAGTCAATAACTAAATATAAACAGATAACTAAACTATAAACAGAATGCAGCGCGTGTATTGATATAAAATCAAATAGGACAATGTAAATAAAGTAAAGTCCAATTTATTTAAAGCACATACATCAGACTGAGTTAAAATACTCCAGCAATGCAGCTCACACATCAGCTTCTTCTGGATGTTGATGTTCTAGTAACATGAAAACAGAAGGGTTTTACTTTAAAAAAACAGGGTCAACATGACAACAGATGTAGTTAAAACAGTCCTGGGACACACAAAAGTTAGTCAGGAGCTGCTCAGTGGTGAAGTCAGGAACGAGAGCATAGCATCATATCTGCACTCGTGTTTGTGTCCATAAAGTAAACCTTCATCTTCTCAGGGTGTTTAAGGCCTATAAAGTTTAAAATATAAATCATATGTTCTCTGTGTGCTTTAATATTCACATAATTTGATCCATGTTTGCGTACTGAAGACAAACTAACATCTATAACAGTACAAATGCTCGCTGCTACTCCATAACATTCCGCCATTGTTTCATTTCTGTTCACTGCCGCTGTGCAACGCCCTTTGTTGATGACGTAGCTGTGACATAACACTGGTTCCACTAAAACTGTTGGAAACATGATCTGGTTCACTGAAAAGCACCAAGGTTCTTACAAGCACAAACAGAACCAGTTCAAGAACCAGAGTTCTTTTAATGGACCAACACCAGCATCTCAAACCACTGCAGAAACTGTACAATGGACTTCAGACATCTTGGATTCTGTGTCTCTCAGACTAGATTGATTTACAAAGGAAATGTAAAATTGATGGAAAGGCACAAATCCTGGAATCAAATTCCATTTGACTGACACTAAATGACCAATCCCACAGCGTTTCACACAACATGGGAATCAGTCAGTTATGATGTCTTGAATATGAATGTATTGGTTTAAACCTTTCTAGACCTCTCTTCATGGTAATCCAGTATTATTTTTAGTTAAAATCAGTCATCAATACCTGATTTGGTTAATACCTTCATATGTTTTGAGGAATTGTTCTTTTGGGCAGTGTGTTAAATAAAGTGTGCTGCTCCATATGATGAATGAGGAGAAGCAAGGAGAATAGGAACTAAACTTTGTTCTTTAATCTAAAGTAACCTTTCACTTTCATGTACTCTAAATTTAATGGTGTTTTTACAAACACAAACACTCCATTATCCTGACCATGTCTCTAAAGATGATGACCCCAGCAGTCTTTACTGGTTAGACTGATGGGGTGCTTTCAGGATGGTGTTTTTTTGGTGGTGTTAGCTGACTGTTGGACAGATGAGGTGGAGTCTCTGAAAGACTGCTGATGCCATGCAAGACATTTTTCCCCTCCTTTACACTTTTTTTAGCTTATTTGGTGTTGAAATATTATGGGATGTAGTGTGTATATGTGCGTGTGTGTGCATGTGTGTGTGTGACTTAGAATGGTAAACTAGAAAAGCACAAAACTGCCTTTTTTATAAATTTTACTTTTTATGTGAGAGCACAGAGTGAAAAATAGTGGATATTTTTTATTTATAGTGTTTGATGGAGAGTAATAATGTTTGTTGAAGAATGAATTTGTTGAGGATTGATGCTGTTTATTGGAGAATGGTGGTATTTGTTGGACAATGGTGGTATTTGTTGAAAATTGTGTATTTATTGAAGAACTGTGGTCAGGGATTTTTTACATTGAATTTTTTTTGTGGAAAATGATGCCCTGTGAGTAATTATAGTGTTTCCTCTGAAATGGTGGTGTTTTGTTTAAACAATGGTCTTCGTTGGAGAAGGCTGGTGTTTGGTAAAGAATGATGGTTCTTGGTGAAGAATGGAGATGTTTGGTAGAGAATGCAGGTGTTGAGGTTGGTGGGGGTTTTTTTGGTGTTGGAAATTGTTGGAGAAGCTTAATGTGTGTTGGAGAGTACTGATGGTTGGTGATGATTGTTAGTATTTATGCTCTTTCTAGATCATTATATCTGCATTTCCAGAATGTTGTGCAACAGATGCTCTTTGCAAAGTCATACACTCGTCTTCTGTGTGTCTGTGTGGTTTCTGCACACATTTCTACACATCTGATAAGACTTCAGAAACAATTTTCCTTTATCACTCACAAATTATGATTTCATCATGAGTACAGAAGTATATGTGTTCAGGTTTGTTGAAACACCACAGATTATTAGAATAAATACACATTCCAGATGTTCTCCTTGATGCTCCTCCGAGATTGCTAGACTTAGTATTGAATAACCAATAGAAGTATTGATTAACCAAACCAGGTGTTGAAGGAATGTCAAGAAATAATCATCTTAGCAACATTAAACCATCTTGTGAACACCAAAGTTTATGTTTAGTGAGAGAGGAACAGGTCTGCATGCGCAAGTAGTTGCATTATTGAAGTCTTTTGCAAGTCTTACCAAAGCAAATATTGCTGGTGTTGGTGTTTGTACTACAACACACACACACACACACACACACACACACACACACACACACACACGCACACTGACCCATCTAGCTGCATTGTGAACTCTGAAGCCTGTATTTGGCGGGAGCGTTTGTGGCTTGCTTTTGCAAACTCATGTCAAACCTTCTTTTTTTACCATTTCACAACAGCCCTGTGACAAGTAACACACACACACACACACAGCACTGTCATTTCAGCTCCAGATATTTCCTGGTTTCTTGCGCTTCTTTCTTATCTTCCTTATTTCTACTTCCTCTTCACCTTCTGCGTCTTATTAACGATCACCACTCTGTGACACACACACACTCTCACACACACTCATGCACATCCACTCTGCAGGCCAGACCTCTCCACCGTCCACCGACTGAAGAACGATGGCCTGGAAATGGAGCTTGGACAAGGTGAGCATGTCTAGAAATTTGCAGGTTTTCAAACACGAGGTGTAGAAACTATTAGAAACATAGAGAGACATGCAGAAATAATGAGAGAGAGAGAAAGAAAGAGAGATGTTAACCTTTACATATCCTCCATAACTTACATATCATTGCTGTCTGAACAAAAAAAGTTTATCCTTTATGGTCATTTTCCACTATTTTTTGCGTCATTTATAAATTCCGCCCTGACTTTTACACTGTGTGAAATTTGGATGATAAATGGATAAATAGAAATCCTCCAAAAATGAATAGAATTTTATATACTGACTTCCATTAAAAGTGAAGAAGATTTTTTCTTCTGCTATTAACATACAATTTTGGAGATACAAGGGTTTTGCTCATGCAGCAACAATATATAACAATATATTGTTTACAATACAATATTTACACAATATCAGAGGCTATTATAGTGGAGTAAATTTATACTCCAATACAAGCATTATTACATTACTGAAATACAGACTAAAGATCAGTGTACATTTATATCTAAGATCTATCAGTATAATTTTTATTTTACTTATCAATACACTTCAGTACAAGTTACAGTACATTACTTACTGATATACTTCAGGACAAGTTACAGTACATTACTCACTGATATACTTCAGGACAAGTTACAGTACATTACTCACTGATATACTTCAGTACAAGTTATAGTACATTACTCACTGATATACTTCAGTACAAGTTACATTACTTTACTCACTGATATACTTCAGTACAAGTTATAGTACATTACTCACTGATATACTTCAGTACAAGTTATAGTACATTACTCACTGATATACTTCAGTACAAGTTACAGTACATTACTCACTGATATAATTCAGTACAAGTTACAGTACATTACTCACTGATATACTTCAGTACAAGTTATAGTACATTACTCACTGATATACTTCAGTACAAGTTACAATACTTTACTCACTGATATACTTCAGGACAAGTTACAGTACATTACTTACTGATATACTTCAGGACAAGTTACATTACTTTACTCACTGATATACTTCAGGACAAGTTACAGTACATTACTTTACTCACTGATATACTTCAGGACAAGTTACAGTACATTACTCACTGATATACTTCAGTAAAATATATATTTTGATGTAAAAAGGTAACAAAATTATTGCTTAAATACATGAAACTAAGCAACATAAGTAACATTACATGCTAATTGTATGCATGCACAGTTTAAGTCCCAATAGAACATAAAACGGTACTCCACCTAATGGCTAATGGCTGAAGACAGAAAGAGGAAAGCAGATATTGTACTTTTATAGACAAAGAAAAACTTAAATATTTTAACATCAGGATCATCTGAAGTGTCCAGGAAATGTAGATTTACAGTTTTACTATATTTGATTTAAATGTCTTAATTGCAAGACTATTATGCTATTTTAAAACAATAACAACACAGTATCTGTTATCAACTAAAGAGCATTACTATTATTTACTGTAAACATATCTACTGTGAATTATTTACTATCAATATTATTTTTTCTGTATCTATTACAAATTATTCAGTATTCAGTATGAATCATACAGGGTCAACTATGAATCATTCATATCCACTCAAAAATTTTCAGTATCCACTATACATTTTCAATTTCTACAATATGTTATTCAATATATATATAAAAGTACCGTAATTCACTGTCTACAATAAGTTATTTGGCAGTCACTATGAATTAATTGGGATCCACTGTGAATTCACTATGTATTTTTCTGTACCTATAGTGAGCCTAATGTAAATTATATGACTGTGAGCATGTGCATCTGAACTGAACTAGGAAACTTAATATTATTTTTTTTTAAAAGGTGACGCTGATGAATGTTCTACGAACAAAGTCACGGGTTCTGCTCACTTTTCCACCAAAGAGCTTCTGTTAAACCTTTTCTGCTTTCTTTTACTTTCTTGTTCATGTTCTGGTCTTTTTCTTGTTTACTCATTCACTTTACAAAGTGAACATGAACACTGGAATGAAGCACAAATGTGAAATGATCGGTTGTGTTAGAGCTTGTGGTCAGAAAAAGAAATGTGAAAATTGTTTTTATATTGAAAAAAATGTTCACTGTAGAAGGAGTGTGCTGAATGTTTAACACCTCTGTTTTATCTTTACAGATCTTACTCCTCCTTCACAGTGTGGTAGACTCTTCTCTTTGAGTATTTGACAGACTGTGTGTGACACTCGCTTTGACTGGGTGTCAGTTTGTCAAATACCCCAAGAGAGGGGTCAATGTTCTCCTAGAGACCCCAACAGCAGATCCTGCCAACTACACCAAATGTTATCGCTTCAGTTTAGCAGAGTTCTTAATGTACATCTGTTTTATTTCTGTTAGCTTAGCTGATGTCATTAGCACCATGCTAATTGTTTTACACAAACGTCCATTACTTGTTAGCTAGGCTTGTAGCTCCAGTGCTAAATTAAAGAAGCACCTTTAGATTTTTTTTGTAACAAAATCTTGTGCGTGGTTGTCAGGGACAAGACCTGTTCTGAGTTGTGTAATATGTGAAATAAGTGTCCATTATATTATGAAATGCTATACAAAATATATAAGTAAAATATTAAAACATCAGAAAACATTCTTCATATATACTGTATTAACACAATATTTCATTTTGAAGAGGTTTTTTAAGTTGGAACTGACAAAATACAGCAAAAATCAGTAGGTTTACATTGTAAAGGCTCAAGTATAAATACATCAATTTAAGAAAAATCAGTGTTTACAAAAATCAACCATTTAAATAAAATTTAAAAATAAGGTGATGTCATAATGGGCTGACATTCAATCAGATGGTTGTTGTTATGAAATTTATACAGTTCCTTTACTATTTTCTCTATTATTGGTGTAAAATTATGAATATTTTTTATATTTAGGAGATAATCCTCTGTATTAAATATTTTTTTCTGGGATTACTTGTGATTTGATTTATCACAATACTTATGATATATCATCATGTTGCACATTCCAAGGTTGTAATGGAGTAGGAGTTCATTAGCCCTGCCAAATTTACAGCATTTTAGCCACAACCATTCAGCCTACAGCACTTTAGTTACTTCCAGCCTACATAAATAAAATTTTAAATGTAAATTTTTTTTAATTAATCAGGTCATGGAGTCACTGGGCGGCTCTCTGTGTGAGTGTGTGGCGGGGGACTGTTTGTATGGCTGTCTTTCCTCCCTCTATATTTACCACTTCCGGATGAGTAATACACGCTGTCAGTAGAGGATTGGTCTGTGTATATATGCGTGTGTGTATGAATGAGAGAGAGAGAGAGAGAAAGAAAGAAAGAAAGAAAGAAAGAAAGAAAGAAAGAAAACAAAACAGTAGAATGAATTATGCTGAATTAGTTGATAACATTAGTAACACACAGGGGTGTGCCCATGCACCCACAAGCAGTGTCCATGCACCCTCCCCCCACCCACACACAAACACACATACACCCTAGACAGACCCCGTCTCAAGCATGAAGCATATGATAGATATTAACAGACATTTCCAATATAGTCAATGGATGTGATTTAACATGCTTCATATTTAAATATTTTGTTTAAAAAGAAATTCATATAATCATTTACATCATAAATATGTCAACAAAAATCAACTTTAGATGGAATTGCCTTTAGTCTCTTATTCTAATTATATTATAACCAAACATAGGCCACAGTAAAGCACAGACCATGACTTTAGTGTTGCTAAACACATTACTGTAAATAACGTGCTTTCATTTTAAACTACAGGCTCACATTGTCTCCACAGTACCAGATGATGAGGGGAGTGTTGCTGCATCGACCTCTGTGACAGTGTCTGACACAGAGTGCCAGGTGTTTCACAAGTTAGCTTTGCTAATTTAACAGCCTGTCCTTATGAACCTACAACACTGAGCCTAAGTTAGGCTATTAGCCTTATTACGTTATGCCCCAACAATAAACATTAATTTAATTTTTGAATTAGTATACTATTGCTATGTTGTGGTAGGCTATGCAAACAAAAATGTATTTAGAATTTACATCAGATTACATATAAGGCATTGTGTTATTTCTAATGGTGTGTTATGCAATTTTTAGCTCTGACCGTCGGGTTTTATAAGCACAGGAGTTCATAAAATGTAGGCTATTCACTTTCACATTTTGGCCCACCTTTCTTGGAAAAGACGTTGGTTAGCCGTTTCTTTACTTCATTTCTTTTTCTCTCTATTTCCTGTCTTTATGGTCTTTCCTGAAAACCGGATTTGGCTTTCTTGGCCATCATCTCCAACAGCACAGATACACCACGCACTGCCGTTTCAGTAAAATGACCGTTAAATTAAACGCTCCTCGTTAAAAAGCCCGGTGAAGGCGGACTAAACCATTTCGAGGAAGGTGTGAGAGTGCGTGTCCTCATACACTATATGTAGGCTAAAACACAATTTTATCCATCAGTCAACAAATGTATTTACCTAAAACATTACATTTACATTAGTTAGTAACATTTATTGTGATATTTTAATAATATTAATATTTAAAGGAAAATAAAATTCCAGACTTCACAAGGAGTCTCCCCACACTTGGAGCCCTGACAACAAATCCAGTAGCGGACAGTCTAGAGAGTCAAAAGATTCAGTGACAACAAACATGGCAACGGTGGAGGAAGTGGTGATTGTACTGACTGCAGTCAAGACAAGAGAGGAAGTGTTGGTCTATGACTTGTCCATATGGTGGTGGCCATGTTTTTCTTTAGCGAGCTACACTGCCCTCACAATTTCCAGTGCTTCTCTCCACCCCTATCTATAAGCTTTTCTAGAAAATGTCCAGATATACAGAGTATGTCCATGTCTGTATTTAACTTTGAGCATAAATGAGCTTTAAGATTGCTAACATTCCTTCTTTAGTTTTACACAGGAGCTATTAGGCTAATGTCGCTAACAGTGGAGTTCCCACCGATTCCCATGGTGCATGCCTAGACATGATTGTGAGGATTTATGACATACTGACTATAAAACTGGACACAGTCATTAACATCATGCTAAATGGTGGGCTATATGCTTTCATTTATAGTCAGATAGTTTAGGCTCGTAGGTCCAGTGCTAAACCAAAAGTTAACATGATAGAGCAAGCATGCATCTGTTAACAGTATTTATGACTGTATTAAGCATTATGAAGTTGTGTCAATTAATGATTAATTCATCATAAATATTAATGTGTTGCAACAGGAGATTACATGAATTTAATTGTAATGGTCCATTTACTGCAGATTGTATTCAAATTTTCATTTGATAATGAACCAATAGAAAGTCCTCACACTTCTAAGTCTGTTGGTGGAGATAAAATAGTGTCATTGTCATGTTTATTATGTTTGTTCAGAGGTTAATGAGTGGTATAATTGCAGTAAAGAATGTTGAGAAATGTAAAACCAAGCCTCCAACAGTGTGTGTTGATGTAAACAGAGAATGCTAATTACGTGAGTGATTAAGACAATCATTTGGCTGTTACTGAGTTTATTTGTGTCAAAAGATGATTCATACTTCAAACATCTACATATATAAAGCTTAAGATGACACTTTAAATGAGGAACAACCTTGAGCTGTTGAGGTAATTGCTGTGAAACATCATCATCAACATGTAGGACCATCATTAAAAGCACAGCTTGTATTTCCATTCATCAGCTGCATTTCTACCGTTACAGACTGTAGTTAATCGGTATACCAACTGTAGTTTCTCTGTATACATCAATGTTCTTCAATGATCAAGACCCCTTACAAAGTTGGTGGATCATTCTCAGCGACTCTGACGTGGTAGTGGTGTGTTATTGTGTGTCAGAGCTGCTGATGTGTTTAAACACCTCAGTTTCAGAGAGAAAATAGTGAAGTTATAGGTGTGTCTAATAGTGTGGACAGTGAGTGGAATCTCCAGCAGCTCACACACCACCACCACATCAGCATCACTGACAATGATCCACCTGCTCTTTGGTGATCCTGACTATTGAAGGAGGTGAACATAGTATACAGGGAAACACATGGACTACAGTCTGTTGAACTACAATTGTAGTGCAAAGTGCACCTGTGTGCTAAGTAGAGATACAAGGTGGTGGTCATAATGAAGTGACCAGTGAATGTAAATATAATTCTACATAGTACATATTCACCATCCAACAGAAGAACAAATCACACAATGTGAAGAGCCATGGTTCTTTAAATTGGCATGGTTCTATATGATCACTGTTTACAGTAAAGTACATCTGAAGATCCCTTCTATTGCTTGGCCTCCTGTACTTCTCGCTGATCTTTGATCATCTGCGGTACTCGAACAGTCATTCCATCCATCCAGCGCTCCACAGTCACTTGACAGCCCAGACGAGATCTGATATCATAATAAACACACCAACCCAAAACAATTCACAACCAGTTAATGCACAGTGGCTGTCAATATGAACATACTGAACATGAGTGGAGATGTGTTCAAAATGGGTGGAGATATGTGCTCACCTATAGAACTTGAGCTTTGAGACTAATGCTAATGACAAACACTAGAATGCAATAGTCACCTAAATAGCACCGCTGTTTAAAAACAAATCCTCTCTAAACCTCTTCAGAGCTCATCCAGATGTTAATGAAGAACATATATGTGTTTCTGGTTCAAGAGGCAGTATGAGCCAACCGTTCAGAGTGGAAGTTGACCATCATCCAATCAGATTCTTACGTTTTAGTGAGGCCATAAGCCAGGTCCAGCATGTCCACCTCCTCATCTGCCATTTGTTCCATCTTCTCATATATACTGTCCTCAAAGATCAGGTGACAGGTAGAACACGCCAGGGTACCTTCACATGCACCTAACACACACACACACACACACACACACACACACACACACACACACAGGTAAGGCTGTATGAAAATATCAACACACTTGAGTATCACAATATTAGATTCTTTTATATTTGATATTCTCATAAACACAGCAGCACTAAGAGTTTTCCAACAGTTAGATTTAAAATGTACAGTAGAGACATGTACAGACAATTTTAGAGTACCCAATCTACAATCGACTGTGGGAGGAAACCGGAGTCCCTGGAGGAAACATGGAAACTCTGCTCAGATGGGGACGCAAACTCAAGACCTCAGCGCTGAGAGGTGAACATGCTAACCACTAAGCCACCACGCCGCCCACAAACTAGAATATTTTTTATATTATACATTCTTCAAAGTAGGCACCTCTTGCTTAGATGGCAGCTTTCTTGGCATTTTCTCAGTCAGCTTTATGAGGTAGTCACCTGGACTGGCTTTCAGTTAACAGCTGTGTCTTGTCAAGAGTTCATGACTTGCATTTATTGCCTCTTAATGTGTTTGAAACATCAGTTGTGTGTCTACTTTGAAGAATCTAAAATCTAAAACATATTTTGGTTTGTTTAACACTTATAAGTTTACTACATGATTCCTTATGTGTTCCTTCATAGTCTGGATGACTTCAGTATTAATTTACAATGTAGGAAAAAATAAAAACATTGAATGAGAAGATGTGTCCAAACCCGGACTGGTACTGTATATTATGTAGAATAATCACACACAGAGTGATCTCTTTCAAGCCTTTATTTCTTTTAATGTTGATGAGTATGGCCTACAGCCGATGAAAAGCCAAAAGTAAGTAGATCAAACAATTAGAATATTATATACTGTAAGACCAATTAAAAAAATTATTTTAATACATAAATGTTGGCCTACTGAACAGTAGATACAGTATATGAACTCAGTACTTGGCTGGGGCTCCTTTTGCATGAATTACTGCATAAATGCGGCCAGTGCCGGTGCTAGCTATTTGGGTGCCCTAAGCACAAATGCCTTCTGGTGCTCAGCTTTCATCTCCTACAGGATGTTCTGGAGAAACCACGTGGTCTACTGAGGAGTCTATGGTATGTTAAAATCTTTTATTATAACTTTTAGAAGTGATATGTCCGTACCAAAGCCGTCGATGTGGAGATTTTTGTTGATGACTACTTCCAGCAGAGACTCGCCTTCAGTTGCACTGACACTCATCTTCATTCCAGACTGATTCACAAAGTGTATCAACACCTTAGAGCCTGCTGGACTAACAACAATCAAAAAAGTAAACATTCTCATCAGTATTCTTACATCATCATTCACATACTTATTATAATTGACAGGACTGATAAGATGGTCTGTTCTAATATAGAGTTCATATTTTTATATTCA
>BRDA01019966.1:0-15416 GCA_036984385.1 Crenuchus spilurus
CTTCCAGGCTTGTTTGTCACAGTTCCAGATGTTTTGAATGTTTTGATGATTGCTCTGACTGTAGATAAGGGCATCTGCAGGTGAGTGGTTATTTTATTGTAGCCATTGCCTGATTTATGAAGGTCAACATACATCTCCCTTACTTGAATAGTGTCTTCTCTTGTCTTTCCCATGTTTAAGAGTGAGCAAAAGAAATAGGCCTTTGTGTGATGCCATATTTATACCCCAGGGAAACAGGAAATTATTAATTACTAGTTAAAGTGTTTTATTTATCTTCCATATTCAACTATCAGATCTTTTTTGATATTCTATATTATGATATATGATATATTGAGATAAAAGGTCCTTTTTCATACACAAAAAAAGGTCAAACCAAATATTAAAATAAAAATATTCTAGTGTTGATATAGTACACCTACCTAAGAGCTACATGTTGTGTTTCTGAAATCTTCAATAAAGCCATTTTAAACTAGTAGAGCTCAGAATTGTTACAGCACCACACTTAGATAAGATGCTTATTAAGTGTATATTATCATTATTATTTCACAGCATGGTAGCTGGAATGACAGCACAGTGGAAAAAAGTGTGAAATTAACATCCTCACCAGATGTTGGAGGCCATTATATTGTAATAAAACAGTGTGCTTTGGAGACCAATTTAACAGTATATGTATTCATATACCATTGTTAATTTTTTGAGTGTGTGGATGTAAAAAAGAACTAGAATAGAACCTGTCTTGGCAGTATTTTTGAAAAAACAATAAAATAAAGCTTTAAAATGTGGACTGAAATGTTAATGACAGTAATACAACTACACATTTTGCTCATTAAAGTGGAAAACCTCCCAGTGAGAAATGAACAATAAATTTTAATAAGCCAATGGCATGTGTGGACTGTGTCAGTACAGCATAATAAGTGACACTTTTTGAGAATTATATATGAGAAAACATAAAATCTGGTAAATCTAGTCTACAATAAAAAAATTAACAAATAAAAAAGGAGCTGATCATACTGTTTTCTGCTTCTTGTATTCTGAAATTGCATTCTGTAAAAGTATTTAAATTACTGTTCCTGTATTTCTAACTACTTTTCATGAACAAAAGTTCTATGAAAGAAAAATATATCAGCAATACATGAACATCTACTTATCTAATTAGCCAATTGTGTGACAGCAGAGAAATACAAACCATTGTGTAGATTTGGGCCAGCAGCTACAGTTAATGTTTACAGAAACCTCAGTAAGGAGTTCTCATTGATTTTGACTGTGGCCTGATGGGCTGGTTTGAGTATTTCTGTGATTGCTGATCTCCTGGGATTTACACACAGAACAGACTCCAGAGCTTACTCAGAAATGCAATAAAGAAAAAAAAAATTCACAGAACTGCAGTTCTGCCAACAGAAATGCCTTGTTGATTAGAGAGAACTGACTGACTGGTTCAAGATGACAGAAAGGCTACAGCAACTCAGATAACCACTCTGCACAATTGTGGTGAGCAGAAAAGCTTCTCAGAATGTGCAGTGAACTTTGAACTACAACAAAAGGCCACATAGTGTTAAACTTCTGTCAGCCAGAAAGCTAAGGCTGCAATGGACACAGACAATAGTGTCACTGATCTGCATCAGTGAAGTGGCATAAAATTTAATGGTGTAACTGCTCCAATTAAAGAAGTGTGCACCTGTGAAAATCCCATTACAGTCTGTGCCAATGTGCCAAATCTCTGCCCTAGTCTTGGCCCATCATGTCTCGTCATTGTGTTCACCTGTGTCTTGTTATTCCACAGCCCTAGTTCCCCATTCAATGTGTGCTTGTTTGGTTTCAATGTTCCACAGTCTTCATCAGTCATTGTGTGTATTGTCTCCAGTGAGTCTGTATAGTCTTTTCACAGTCAAGTCACATTCAAGAGTGTTTCACAGCCAAAAGTTTCTGTCAAGTCACCCTGCATCCACCTCTACTCCTACTGAATGACAGCACCAGATGATTTGACTCTCTTACTACTAGATATGATAAAATAAATCTCTTCAAAATAAAAGCAACATTTAGTCTCTACAAATTTGTAACATATTCAATAGAATAGCATCATATCACTTTCCATTGTATGTAAATATTGGTTTGTGTTGAATTAAATAATGATGAATTACACTGTATATCAAAACATGCTCCATGGCAACAAGAAATAAATTCTAAAAAAAAAAATCTAGCTCTTTCAAAACTATGACAAAATTTGCAAATGCTGAGGAAGGACATTGCCAAAACGTTTTAGTCACTTTATATGTAATGTGAAATATGACAGCCTATGTATTATTAATTATTATTATTATTATTATTATTATTATTATTATTATTATTATTATTATTATTATTATTATTATTATTATATTTTTTCCATTCTTTCCATTAGTTCCATCCAAACCTTTTTTAAATTGTATTTTCTTCAAGTAATCAGTTTCAAATGCATGCATGTTTTAAGCCACATTAAATCACCACATCACAATGCAGGTCACAGCATCATTAAAGGCAATTAAATGAATTTGTCAGCATGCACTGGCATCTCTGCATTTCAACAACACATTAACATTAAGTTCTGTCAGTGCATAATAGAAACCACATGATGCCCTCCATCTCTCTCCTTCTTCCTCTCTCTTTCAGCAAAAGCATGTCACTGAGCAAAATCTCCAGGCTTATAACTTAATTACATCTGAAGAAAGTGATCATACATTAGCATGTTGTGGGCTGGTGGGATGTGCTGTCACCATTAAAACGCCGGGGAGCCATCCATAAATATTTCTGTCTTCGCAGATGAGTGCAGCACCCGTCCTCTGCTCATCTCTCATCCTGCATCCAGCCTCTCTCACTTATTAAACATCCAACAGAGTCAAACAGTTTGGGGATTAATGTACAATTCAACAGCGTATGTTTAACAGTGCTGTGGAGGTACCGGGTGGCATTCTGCATACAGATGAATGAATTAAATCATAAGGTGAATGTAGGGACACCAAATAAAGAAGAAGAAAGAATCCAGAAGAAAGTGAGGTTCTTATGTCAAGGAAATTCTCAAGGATACTGAGCTTCCTTTATGTATTTATTTATTTTTATTGTTTTTTTTCCCCTAGTTTTTAAATCAGAAAATGCTGAAAGCACGATAGAATTATTTCATTGCTTTTCCAGTTTTCAAGGCCAACAGGGTGACTGGGATAGCTCCACAGAGAGTTTTATATTTGAACGTGCTTTATCTAACACATTTGTCTTGGAAATAGTTTTGCCCCGTGCTCTGTGTGAACGGCGTATTGCTAGCAGGGGAGGTAAATAATGTCCAGAATATATATTCCATCATTTTTATAATATCTCTCAAACAGGCTGTTGCTCCCTGAAATATGATTTTACCTTAATGCTTTCATTTGAATTCCAGTTGTAGAGAATTCTGGAACATCCCCATGTGGTTTCCTTAGGCCTTTCTTACCCCAGTTCTGACACCCATTTTATTTTTGTCTTTATATCTTTAAAATTGTTTTGTTTCATAATTCCAACTTGTTTATGGTGAGTATGTGTAAGTCATGCACTTTTATCCTTGTGGATTTTCTGTCTCAGAGACTCTAGAATTTTATAATTTATTATATTTGTTTAACATTATGTTAAAAGTGTCAAGTCTAGGCAATCAAGGTTCAGACTCAGCATTATTTAATTTAGTCAGGATAGTCACACACTCATGAATACTCACTAATTCTAAATGTGATATATAGTATTTCAATACACATTAATATTAACACACCACCACCACATGAGTGTCACTACAGTGCTTAGATTGAATCACCACCCAAATGATACCTGCTCTGTGGTGGTCCTCTGGTGGTTCTAATAATTGAAAAACAGGGTCAAAGGAGGCTATCAAAGTATACAGAGAAACAGATGGGCTACAGTCTGTAATTGTAGAAATACAAAGTGCACCTATATGGTAACTGGAGCTGATAACATTGACAATGAAAGAAAGATGTGATTTTATCAAAGTGGCTGGTTGATATTTATGAAATTGTATATATTACCGTTGAGTTAAAGAAGTTAACCCCAGCCTGAACCCCATCTACAAAGATTTGCAGTCAGTGTATAGTGACATATACAAGATGGATAATATTCACTTCTTTTGAGTTACAGCTGTTTTCTGTAGATAAATGTATACTCAGGCACAGACATATTTATACACAGAGACAGTTTTATTAGACAAGGACAGAGAAATCTATTTGAGTAACCCAATATTTCACAGCTTAAAGAAGCTTCTGTGACACCACCATATATCGTGGGAGATGAATGGTGAATGTTATGTGTCATTATGTTTTTAAGAGAACATATTTCAAAAGAAAGCAGTGCAAAAGTATTTACCCGGGTGATGAGTATCATGTGGATTGGCAATCAGTGGCCGTTATAAAGGCATTAAAAAGTCCAATTACAGCAGGTGGTATCCCCCATTAGCACTAACAGGCCTTCAGCCATGCATAAGAATAATATGAGCATGAATATTTTATATTCTAACTGTTAAGATTCTGAGATTCTAACTGCTAAGATCTAAGATAAGTCTTATGTGCACCCCTGGTCACATGATATGTTTTGTTGATTTTCAGAAGCAGAACATAAATAACATCTTCAAAATTATAATATAGTGAAAAATTGTATTTGTGTTCAAATAGGTATACTCTCACATATTTTGCATTTGTTACATTTGTTATATTTTTAAAGTTATATTTCAAGTTTTTATTTTATTTATTTTGTATTTTTTTATCGGTATTGTTTATAACTCCTGCAAATACAGAAACTCAGATTTGTAGAATATTTCAAATTAATTAAAATCAAGTTAACTGAATAATGTTTAAACAGCATCAGCATTAAAACAAAAAGAATTGACATGTGTCATATTATGTGTAATTAATATAAAATGTGACCCCACCAGGGAAAACCAGGCCAAAGTCACTGGGCAATTTACTGAGATATCGTGTCAATATTGTGTCACTCACATTAGCGACAAAACTTAGCCACTTGGTATTATTGCTGTAAATGAAAGATAATAGTGTAAGATATCTATTGTAGTACATAGTTTGATTAAAAACAAAACTTAAATTCACAAAAAAAGTTGTTTTGAAAAAAACACATTTTGAAAAAAAAAAGACTTTGGTCTAGTTTTTCCTGGAGGGGTCACAAATGTGATATTTTGCCTTTTTTAATTTAATTATGAACACAAATGTATTTTTTCATGTTATTCAAATTCAAAAGTGACATATATTTTTAGGAACGAATGAACTAACATACAACAATAAAATGTAAAAGTCACTCAAAATGTTGGTCACCTACTACATTTAGAATTCCTTATGGTAGGTTTTTTTTCTAATTATTTGGAGTTTATGATCAAATCCACAAATACTGCTGCTCCAGAGACTCAATTTCTATGATAGAAGGGGGAGGTAGGTCAGTGTCAGTGATGTGTAGCTCAGTTTTGGTGGCTTTCCCAAGTTTATAGTGAGTATGTAGACCATATGGCTGTTTAATCTCCACCAGAAGTTTATTTATGTTTTTAATTTATTCAAGGCATCATGTGACATATGAATTATAGTGGCAATTACTGCTATAGTACTTATTTCACTAATATTTCACATTCTAGCTATTAGTAGTGTTTATTTGTTATTTTTGGACTAATAACTTATATTCTAGTGAATTCAGACAGACACACAACTGGAAGAAAACAATTCTTAGAAAAAAAAAATCTGTATTCATAATGCTTAAAACTAAAAGCAATTTTAAACTCTGATTAGAAACTATCACTGCAATGCACTAACACTTGTCACTTTATTCACACGAGACCTGTGATTCATGTTGCTCGTATTCTTTTTTTATATTTAGTTATAGGGTGTATATATTATATAAGATTTCTATTCTTATTTTACATTGTCTCTTGGGTGTACCTGGGACCTTGAGTACATAATTTCATTTCACTTCATGTGCCACATGGAATGCGAATGAAAATAAAAGCTCATTGATTCTCGATTCTTTGATTGTAGAATAGCCCACAGTGCTCTGAGTCATTGACCAACATGGTAGATTCAGCATTTGTCTTCCCTAGATTTTGTTGCTGTTTAAAGCTCACAGTAAGTCATACAAGAAAATGGTGGTTGTATATCATCACAGATAAACATGTAGTTTCATTCAAATTTAGTGTAAATAATCTCTGTAAGATTTTTTAGCACACTGCTGAACATCTCCAGAGTTTTATGAAGAGCAGACAGCACTGTCTCGGTTATGTAGGTCTACTGTACACACTACTCCTTCCACACATTAATTATTCATTGATAAAAGACCTGCTGGGTTTCAGGCAGTGAACAGAAAACCATCAGTGCATGAGAATTTATCTTACACTTACATTGGCCTCAAATATTTCATTCTTCAAAGAGATGGGTGTTAGCCAGCATTAAGCTTGTCTAATGACATTACAATATTCCAACATTCATTTTTTTATGGTCATTCATTTATTTATTTATTTATTTACATGTGTGCACTGTGATACAAAAAGACAGTACTGTATTTTTTAAACAATAGTTGTAATTATGTCACAGTGTAATTATGTCCTTGGATTATAAATCATATTCCTCAGCTGAGATAAAACAGCGTTGGTAATATGATAACAGATAAAGTCACTCTGCATCACTGTCACAATGTGAAAAAAGTCAAAAATCAAAACATTTGGCTGTTGAGAAACAAACAAAATGGCCCAGATAGAACACTACTGCATTGTTCCTGCCAATCAGCAACAGAAGACATATTGAATGTTTATTCACAGGACATGGGCTATGTACTGATCTCCCTGACATTATCAATATGGAGAGAAGGCCAGAAAATACCCAGAGAAGAAGATCTGTAGAACACATACCAAGAAATAAGATCTTAGATCAGGCAAAGGTGAAGAACCATGTTAATATTGATCAGTTGTTTCAACATTAGAGTGATGTATGAACATTGACCAAGCTGCTATTTGCCAGTTTCTTATTCAAAATGTGTCTTTTTACTTTAAATGATGCAGCAACTATAATCTGGTACCTGACTGTAAATGCTTCACAATTTAAGGTACAGTGGTAAACATTGAAAAAGAAGCTAGTGATGAAGAAGGGATAAGGAACCTATTCTGTGTCTGCTTGAATAATAATCTTTGTTGTTGCAAAGAACCAGTTGGACTGTTTTGTTTTGTTTGCTAATGTTTGTGATAGCAACTTGTTAGCCCTACAGCAGCGAATGTAGTCATAGTTTTCTAGCCCTCAACCAAGCTAATATTTCTAAAGTTTCTTGATTTGACATTAGTCGCATTTCCATTGACCCTGACATATCGCAAATTAGAATTGCGAATAAAAATTTGCTTAATGGAAACACGACAATTTCGAAAAAAACTCACATTTTTCAATAAAAGTCTTTTGCGCTAAGATGAGGTGGTTTTTTAGTCGTATCGAAATTGGTTTATATCGCAAAAGTGTAATGGAAACACTCAAATGGACTTTTTTCGCATTAAGGGAGTCACGTGATCAACAACCGGACGTTTCTATTGGTGAGAAAGACGACGAAGAAGAAGACAACAACAAAAAGTAAGAGGATGAAGATGACACAGCATATTTGGAATAACGAGGAGAATCCTTGGACAATGTGCAGCTGGCTCCACTAGAGATCTCACAGCATCACAAAGTTCATTAAAAGTTGAGTGTGTCATTCTAAAATGTTGAATCCACAGCTCTTCTGTAAAATCATTGACTACAGTTTCCCAAAAATGCCGCATACGTAGCCGCTCCCAAGTATAAGGGGCTTGTCACTCCAAAGCCTCGATAAGTCGCCGTCTCCTCTGATGGCTGATGATGAGCACTAGTGCCGTGGTAGCAGTATGTATAAAGCTGAAGTATGTGTTTACATCCACTGCCGCCATGTTTGAGAACAAACATTCACATGTGATTTTATAAAAGTATTTCACATTTAATGGAAACAAATTGTTTTTTCGACAAAACAGAATATCGATATAGTTTTGCGCAAAACTGCAATGGAAACGCGACTACTGTTGTGTCTAACGTTATATTATGGCATTTGTCTATACATTTGCAAAGAGGTTTATATATAGATCTTGCTGTAGAGTGTCATTTACCTTCTTAATGCATGTTCATGAATATGGGGAGTATAGCATCTGAAGAGGCACTGAAGGGAACAGTGTATTTGTTTTGCTGTTGAGTTCAGTTGTGACAAAGTCTTTAAAAAGTCTGGAAACATCTTATACAGCTTTGTTCTTCACTTTATCCTCATGAGGTCCCTAAGTGACATATAAGGAACATTCTGGAAGGAGTCATATGACATATTTGTGAATGTGTTTTCACTTGTAGGTGTGAAGTAGCCTTATTCATTTTTTTATACAGTTGACACTTGTATGTGCTGTAAAACAAAACCAAAAAAATGTTGCTGTTATGCTAAAGCTGTAGCATTGTGAAAATGCAAATAAAAAGGCACATTTGTATTACTACACAAAACAAGTTGTTACTTCAAACAAGGTATACATTAACCATAAAAGTCCAATGTAACATATATGTAACAGCTGACAGTAGGACAAAGCATTTCAAGAAATAATTCAAAAATGTGTTCGATGGGGTCCCAATAATGGTCCTTTATGAAGAATGTGACTGAGGTTCTTATAGGCTTAGAATCAGTATCTAACACCTCTATAGTCTGATGCATCTTAAAGGTTCACTGCATTCACTTTTCCAGGAGAAAGGAGCAGATTTATATATTTCTATAACTTTTCAATAGTAAAATAAATGTAAAAAACTCGAGACAGGACAGGTTGAGTGGACTCAAAGTAAATTTATTACAACACAATCTGACAATTATTACTGAGGGTCCTATACACTGTACAACAAAACTTCTGAATATTACTGGGGAAAAGTGTAATTACATGTTATCCCAAGTATTTTCTATTTATTTGTACCATTTCTGTTGGTCTATTTTTTTTTCCAAGTGGAAATGCTATAATCAGTCTTAGTGTTATATTTTTTCCCCAAAGCTCAGTGGAACAAATGATGTTTTTTATTCCTTACAGAAAACCTCTACAGGCATACATCTAAGGCTTCCCTCACATGCAATCACATTCTCCAGCACATCAGGACATTGTGGTATAACAAGCAATTGGGCAAAATTCACAGTGTCTTCTTTGATCGCTCATGCAGCAGCATTTTATAGCTGTTGCTTGGATAGAGTTGGGGGGAAGCTTTCCCCAGTAGACGGTTCCTCAGCTCTGACAGAGAGCCCCCATCTCTCATCTGGCCAGAAGCATGTCCCAGTCAGGGTCTAATCGATCCATTACATAATGTGAAGCCTCACCGTGGTGCCAGGCCTGGCTCTGAGAGTGAATGGAGAGAGAAGATCACAGAAAACAGGAGGAGGTTCTGAGAACGATACAACAAATTGCATCACTGCTGTGTAACTGTTGTCTGTGCATCCAAAGCATTACCCCCAGCCACAGCAGCCAGTCAATACTCTGTACATCTAAAAGTTTAGTTTTTAGACATCTTTCAAATACATTTTAAGTGTTACAGAGAGGCTTTCCTGAGTTTGCTTTCATTCTCAGGGTCACAACTAAACTAACTTTCCATGTGCTTTTGTGGCCTACAGGTTAGAGATGCAGATTTGAGATTGAAAGTTTGCCAGATTGATCTCTTGTACTAGCAAAAAAAAAACTCCCAAGTGCTGCATCAGGTGGCTGTCCAGTACTCTGGGGACATGTGTCCTCATGTTCCCCTAGTATGTGTATTCATATACTAAGTTAAAATGCAGTGATTAAAAAGTACTTTTTCTTCTTAAACATTTTATTAAAGAAAACTGTTGGAACTGTAAACATTTACTTACAAATCCCATTTTAGAGTGTACATAATATCATAAGTGTATACAAGTGTGTATACACTTGGGGCGGCATGGTGGCTTAGTGGTTAGCACGCTCGCCTCTCAGCGCTGAGGTCTTGGGTTCGAGTCCACATCTGAGCGGAGTTTCCATGTTCTCCCTGTGTCAGTGTCTTCCGGGGACTCCGGTTTCCTTCCACAGTCCAAAAACATGGAGATCAGGTGAATTGGCTACTCTAAAATTACCCTGGTGTGTGTATGTCTGTGTGTATGCCCAGATATGGTTGGCACTCCATCCTGGGTGATCCCCCTAGTGCTCGATGCAGTCCTCCAGGTGGACGATCGCGTCCGGTTGAGAGTATGCTGTGCGCGACTGGCTGCCGTTTCTCACCGGAGTGTGTGTATATGACGTGTGTTGATTGTAAAGCGTCCTTGGGTGTCTAGAAAGGCGCTATATAGGTATAATGTTTATGTATATATGCATATACATGTTCCAAATGCACTCACAGAATAAAAGGTACTAGGGCAGCCATGGGCTTGTAGTTATGGAATGGACCAGAAGGTTGCTGGTTTGATATCCTGAACCTACAGAACATGACTGAAGTGCCCTTGAGCACATAACCTCCACACTGTAAAAAATGAACTTATGTAAAAATGCCCTGTCATTAACCTAATTTAAATATTGTAGTTGGTATGACTACCAAGCACTGAATTTGTTGTGATAACTCAATATTTCATGTTTATATGTTTACTAAACTACGCTTCCTGAGTTTACCTAACTTAAAATTTTAAGGCAGCATGGACACTAACTTTTTTAAGTTGAAACAACACGGATATTTTTTACAGTGCAAGTGATCTCCAGGGACTGCTCCTGGCAAGTGTGCTCACTGCCCCTAAGTGTACTGTATTTTCACTAGTGTGTGTATGTTTTTCACTGCACAGATGGGTTAAATATAAAGGTCAAATAACAGATTGGTAAATGTGTACCGTACTTTCTTTTTTATTATTGGGGCAGTACCTTTCCTCTTATTGGGGTGGCTGAGAGTTTAAATCCAACTCACTTGATATTTAGATGACCCTGAAAGCCAGTACCTTGATCAGGTATGTTAGATTAAGGTTGAAGATAATCTGTGCAAGATGGTGGATCTCCAGGATCATGATTGGGAACCACAATTAGATTTCCATAGTTTGTACCGGGCGGCACAATGGCTTAGTGGTTAGCACACTCACCTCTCAGTGCTGGGGTTTTGGGTTCGAGTCCCTATCTGAGTGAAGTTTCCATGTTCTCCCTGTGTCTGCATGGGTTTCCTCCAGGGTCTCCGGTTTCCTCCCACAGTCCAAAAACATGGAGGTCAGGTGGATTAGGTACTCTAAATTGTCTGTGTGTATGTATGTGTATGTATGTGCACCCAGCGATGGATTGGAACCCTGTCATGGGCTTGGTTGAATAGTGTAATGCCCTGCCCTTCACCCAGTGAGGGGGTAGGGGACTAACCGTGATCCTGATAAGGATTAAGTGGGTGTGATAATGGATGGATGGATGGATAGTTTGTACCTTGTTGTGGTATTTTTTTCTGAAAGTGTACAAGGAAATGGGTTCTAATAAAGTGGTCAAAATGCTATTTATGTAGTTGTTTATTTATTTGTACATGCAGTGTACATTTAAGATACTCAACTGGATTTGTGTTCTACTTTTAAAAGCACTTTTCACTTGTTTATACATTTGGGGACAAAATGTACACATATACAATATTTCTGATTTTTCCAATGACTTATTGGCTATTGACTTGCTTGAATTTCCCCTCGGGGATCAATAAAGTATCTATCTATCTATCTATCTATCTATCTATCTATCTATCTATCTATCTATCTATCTATCTATCTATCTATCTACTGTTTTTTGTAAGATACTGTAAACATTTTAACAAAACATATTTTTAACTTGTGGTAGAGAGTATACAGCTGTAATAAAGTCTATAATCTTACTGTCACCAGCTTGTGTGAGACAGAAAAACTCCTACCTCACCTGAAGACTGAATATCTGGAGCAGAAGCATTTGCATATTTTATCTTAGTAAAAGAGAATCTTCTTTTTTCTTCTTTCTTAAAATTCTTCATTTTAATGGTGATCCCAAACTTTTGACCAGAAGAGTATACATATTCACTTGCATTTGATATTCAGTGAGAAATGATAAATAATCCTGTGTTTTGGAGAAAGAAATCAGACCTCAGTCGATCAATGTACCGTGAATATCTGTGTTAATTAGCATCATAATTGGTCAGGCTGAAGGCTGCCCTTGTTAAGAGAGGGCTAATGGAAAAGCGAAACATCAATACTGTTGTCGGAGAATATGACGATAAATCAGCAGGTCAGTTGTTAGGACAAGCTCGTACAAACTTGACTCCAAACCCCTCAATGGAACAGCAAGCTCATACAACACAAAATAAAATGAAGATGTTGATGGACTTCTACATAATGTAGAAATTAACCCTGTAAAGTCTTAACCATCAAATTATTGCCAGAAAACTCTAATTGATGTGTTTATTTGACTTTTACTAAACAGAAGATACATTGCAGGGATGAGATTTGTTTGGTATCAGATTTGATACCTTCAGAATTTATTGCTTACTGTATGTTGTTTAAACAAAACAAAAAAAAACATACAGACTTCAATTTTTTTACTCCTAATATATGTTTAGTTTAATTTTAATTTTTAGTTTAATTTTTAACTCAGGTCATTTTATGCTTAAACCTACAGTACATATATCCTCTGATGTCTGCAATGGATCAATACCCCACCAATTTATATTGTCTATATTGAATACATGTATACATGTATCTGATTTTATACTGTACATTGAGTTTTTTCTTTTTTTTTATTGATTTTAATTCACAGCTGATATATAAAATAAGATATATGTATTTTGCAACACTGGTGGATTATCCATGCACTGTATGAACAATAAACATTTTCAAGATATTCTAGTTTTTGGGATGCACTTGTCTCAAATATTATAAACCTGACTTTATTTGGTTAAATAAAAAAAATCATGGTAAATAAGTTGTGTAAGTGTGGAAAAACCTTTAAAAAGATGTCTGAAGGACCTCTACTAAATGTAGACGTTAATTACCAATTAGAAGTTTTCATAAAACCATACTCAGCCAAGCACCAGAGTCCATTATTTATTTATCCACTTATTTATTTAAAGACTCTACCACCATCTAAAGTAAAGTGCCTCTAGCTAGAAGAAGATGGAGAAGAAACACTGCATTTAAACCAGTACAGCCTCCACAGAAACCACAACTCCAACTGCATCTCACAAATAATACATCAGAGGTCCACTAATTAGAGAAACTAATAGAAGCTGCCAATCTGCTGCAGGTTTAAACTAATGCTATTAATAAAAAGCCCACACTCAAAGAGAAGATACAATCTCCTTTGAATCAATTAAGAGGAAATGGGCATTGTAAGGAGATAAAGATAAAAGTGAGACAAAGAGGTGATATATTACCATAATTACTGTGATGATTTACCATTAGATTAGATTGGATTGCAAACGAGCCAGGCTACAGCATCAGAAAAACGTTTAGATTTAAAAGCCTTGATTAACAGCACAACAGCTCTGAAGTTAACTCCTTTATATCAAGTAAAATAAGAGCAATAAAGTGAGTGACCACTTTAGAAGTGTAAGCCATTATCACCATGAAATCCATTAGATACAGTCAGTCACAAAGAGTGGAATTTTGATGAATGACATCAAAAGATCATTGTGTTGTGGTAAATGCTAGCACTTATGGGAAAGAACTGAAAATTACATTCAAGTGTGAACAAAGAAAATTGATTGAACATTTGACTTTATAAGAAACCTTAAGGATATGATGGAGATTTTTATAGAGAAAAACAATGTATTTTCCTTTGTGTTCGCTCTGATCTACTTCAGTCAAATATTTGCCTGGCCTTTCAGTTAGCCCCTAGTTTAGATATTATTTCCTAAGATAAATTGGTTTTAATGTGATTCCTAGACCTGTGTTAAGAAATCATCCCAACTGGAATCTTACTGGGGTAACGTCAGAGGCCTCCTTAGATTTTTTTGACTAGGTCCCCAACAAACTTGAATTGCCACTGGGTGTCCACAAACATTTAGACATATAGTGAATATTAAAATGTTCATGTAGATTCAATTTTCCATTTATGTTTAAGTTATACATTTTTGACTGGAATGCTTTTTAAATTAATGTAATTGTACAATTACAAATGTAATCAGATGTAACGTAACACAACAGCATGTTGCTTTGTAAGAAATCAAGGAAAATTGAAAATTGCTCATGTAAAATTTACCTACTGAACAGCCCATTTTTATAGGGCTTATGTAGACACTCAAAATGCTTTGCCATTTGGGACAATTTCCTCTTCTACCTTTTTCTGACCTCAAAACATTTAACCTTGGTTTTATATCTAATCTGAAAGACTTATATCTTTATTTATGCAGTGCAGTGTCCCCATCACTGCACTGGGGTTTGAGGATCTACTAACAGGAAGGTAGAGCACCACTCTACCTACCACTCTAGGTATAACTGAACATTGTGGATTTCCTCATATGCATCACATGCACATGTATTCTTCACATTTGTATTACTGATAAAGGAGTTTCCTCAATGCTCCAAAAACACCACTCTGTAAGGGTGATTATTTAGAAAACAAAACATGTCACCTTAATTCTTCAGCTCTCACTTTAAATTAAAGCCACATACACTAATCTTGCACTGACCTTCATACTAACCTTGTCAATGTCAGGCTTGCTGAACCTAGGGATTTTTATTTCATGTTTTACGTGCAGGCTCCTCTTCTCAACTCTGTCTCAGAATGTCTATTGAAGTTTCAAGATGAAGCATTTTCCTTTGCCAAATATTCCTTCAGGAAAGCCATAGTGCAGAATGTAGACAATGAAAATGTGTTTAGGGATGCAGTTCAGTCTAGTGAAGGGGGCTGTTAAACAAAAAGGAAAAAAAAATGTGGTAGTGGGCTCTTACTTGCAGACACATTCAGTAAGTTATGTATGGCATAGAGGACTGTGGGTGTTTTGAGGGCACAATATTGAGCTTCAGTTTGGTTGGAGCATCAAGAAAAAATACAAAAAACATATTGAGCTCTAATGCAGGTTTATAAGCAGGTTTATAGCATTGCTTTAAATGGGTAATAAAGTGATGTTATGTAATTCGAGTGGTATTGAATCATCTGCATTAAAACATAGCAATAATTATTAGGGAGTAGTTACCTAATAATGTAAGAAAGGGATCACTGAATGTGATTTTTGAAAATTATCAATGAACAGCACTGTGTGTCCTGACATATGTGGTGTGACACAAAAAAAGAAAATAATCATTTTAGTTAATATACAAAAAAATATTTAAATTAATATTTATTGTTCGACAGATATGAATTATTGTTCACTTTTTAATTATTTCAAATTAATAATAAATACTGTACATAATGTTATGACAATATTTTAACATTGTTTTATTTA
>BRDA01019975.1:1567-44133 GCA_036984385.1 Crenuchus spilurus
ATTTCCTCCTCCATCGTCAGGACGACGACCCAACAACGGGAGGATACCGGGCGAGGAACAGAGGACCACATGACCGGACAAAGGACCATAGACGAGGTATGAGACCTGTGACACGACTAGAAGTTGCTCAGGTAGTGCAGCTCATCCAGGTTGGCACATCAATGCAATCTATGGCAAGAAGGTTTGCTGTGTCTGTCAGCACAGTGTCCAGAGTATGGAGCAGATACCAGGAAACAGGCCAGTACACCAGGAGACAAGGAGCGGGCCATAGGAGGGCAACAACCCAGCAGCAGGACTGCTACCTCCTCCTTTATGCAAGGAGGAACAGGAGGAGCAGAGCCAGAACCCTGCAAAATGACCTCCAGCAGGCCACTAATATATATATATATATATATATATGTATGTGTGTGTGTGTGTGTGTGTGTGTGTGTGTGTGTGTGTTATATATCTCCTCTCACTGGCCATTTCATTAGGTCAAATACCTTGTATTTTATCAGCTCCACTGGTAATATAGGTGCACTTTGTAGTTCTACAATTAGAGAATGTAGTCCATCTGTTTCTCTGTATGCTTTGTTAGCATCCTTTCACCTTACTCTTCTGATATCTGATGTGGTGGTGGTGTGTTACTGTGTTGCACTGATCAGACACAGCAGAGCTGCTGGAGATTTTAAACACGATGTTAACTCACTGTCCACTTAAATACACCAACCTTGTTGATCTACTTTGTAGATGTAAGTCAGAGGCAGTAGCTCATCTGTTGCTGCACAGTTTGTGTTGGTCATCCTCTAGTCTTTTATTAGTGGTCACATGACACTGTTGGTTGGATAGTTTTTGTTGGTGCACGTCTCACTCCAGCAGTAACACTGAGGTGTTTAAAGACGTCAGCAGCTCTGCTGTACCTAATTAACACCCTAAAACACAACCACCACGTAAGTGTCACTGCAGTGCTGGGAATGATCCACTACCCAAGTAATACTTGCTTTGAATGTCGATTAAGTATTTATACGTCTGAATCATATAAGTAATCTTCTCATATTATCTAAAAACAGTACACCACATAAAGGTTTAATGGTTTAAGAAAGATTAAAAAATACATACATTGTTATTCTCAGTTTTGCTCACTAGCGGCGCTACTGTTCATTGACTCTATTTCTCCGGAAGAAGTCCTTGCTCGCTCTCTTGCACTTCCTTTTCCCTCAGCGGAGTTTGGGTATGAGAACTGCTTTTCTTTCTCTCTGTTATATCCGCGTTCAATCTCAGCTTCATTTTAATCATCCAGTTTTAAAATCCACAAATAAACACAGAGGCAACGTTGTGGTACCTTTTTTCGATCTGCTGCCGTCACGGGATGAGGAATTTGTGTGTAAAATTTACAGTTAAACGTTGAGGTTCTGTTTAGGCCTTGGCGTGTGTGTGTTCCCGGCGGGAGCACAGTGGCGCTGGAGTACTTTTGGTCTCTTCGTCGTCGTTGGTGTTTAAGTGTTTAGTACAGTTCTTGGTAATGAACACGTTTTAAACACATTTAGGTTTTTTGTTGACCGGGTTGTCTTAAAGCTAGGTAGCTAACGCTGCAGAGAGCTTGCCAGGGGAGTCTGTTTACTACTGACTGCGTAAGAAACGTTGCCTGCTCACTACCGTCTGAGGCGAGAAGTCTTGTCTAAATGTTTTCATAAAGTCTGCGTTTTAAAATACTATAACCCGAGTTATCAGCAACCGTAGTACTTTGGCATTGTATTGATGTTTGTTTAATGTTTTACACCTGAGTCGGCTACAAATGCATTTATTTCAGTACAGCTATGATGGTTTTCAAGTTTCTGATATAGCCAAGCCTAGCAAAGAGATGCCTACTCATTCTCTACGTTCTCCCTGTTCAGTCTTTACATAAAGGCTGTATTTTAAAACTGCCTGTGTCTGAAACGTGAATGTAGAAGCCTTGATTCTTTGCTGCCTGAGCAGGTGCCTTAGAAGGCAGTCCTGAGACACAGGTATTTGTAACCAAGTAGTAGGCATCGACTTAGAGATGTCATTTGTTATATACAGCACATATTGAAATTAAAGTGGTCCCCCAGAGTCGGGTGCAACACCGAACACAAGTGCAAATGAAAACCATACAATAACTATAAGCCCTAATAAATACAGATCGCTGCTTGTCTAATTAGATTAAGATGCCTTATAGGACAAAGAACAAATATAATGGTTTGTACATGGTACTGAGTGATATGTCCTGGGAAGCAAGATAGCTGATTAGAGTTTTGTAATAATTTTAGCGTCAATTTATAGTTCAGTCTTGGGTTTACCATCAAAAACTGAGCAAAGTATACAATCAATTTGGACATAATGCCTTTGCCTCAGAAAGTAGCCTGAGTAGGGAAGCATTTCTTGCATTTCAATCAAAGCTTTTGTTTGAAGATGTTTATTTATTGAAGATTAGTTTTTGAAGATGCACTGAGCCAGCTGCCAGTATTTTGGTAGTGTTTAGTTTCCTAATGCAAGTGTTTTGTGACTGCAGATCGGCTGCAGTTTAAGTTAATAGGCTGCAAAGTATTCATCTACCTTCAGGTTTCAGACAGCCCATGTTGAATGGTGTTAAATCTATATTTTGTTGCTGTTTGTGTTGACTCATGACTGCAGTCAATGGTAGATAGCACAAAGTTGATCTTCAACTGCTAAGCATCTTGTTTTTCATTTTATAATACAGTAGTTACAAGCAGACTGGTTGGTAATATACTACCCAGTATTCAGATTTTTTGGGAAAAGGTGTAACAATTATCACCTTGGAAATTTTTTTGCTGACATTTGATTTTTTTTTTTCCTATAGGACCCACAATGGGACGTGTGATCAGGGCTCAGAGGAAAGGTGCGGGCTCCGTCTTTAAAGCCCACGTCAAGCACAGGAAAGGTGCTGCCAGACTCCGACACATTGACTTTGCAGAACGCCATGGCTACATCAAGGGAATCGTGAAGGTGACTTTTAAAAATGCTATTAAGTGATTCTGCCTTTGAGGACAGTTTTGTTGTGTCTAGCATGTAAACACTCACTAACCCTTTTGCCTTTTTCTTCAGGATATCATTCACGATCCTGGCCGTGGTGCCCCCCTGGCTAAGGTGGTATTCCGTGACCCATACAGGTTTAAGAAAAGGACTGAGCTGTTCATTGCAGCTGAGGGCATCCACACTGGGCAGTTCATCTTCTGCGGCAAGAAAGGTTAAATGAGCTCCTCTGTTCCAGCATGGCTTGACTATTATCACCTACTATAGATCATAGCATTTAAGCATGATTCTTAGACTTTCTGGATTCTTAGACTTTCTGTATCCTTTATTGGTTGCAAACCAAAGCTGTATTACTTGTTGAGTAAATGCAGTGCTTCATTGATTTGCAGCCCAGTTGAACATCGGCAATGTGTTGCCTGTTGGCACCATGCCTGAGGGTGCCATCATTTGCTGTGTGGAGGAGAAACCTGGTGACAGGGGTAAGCTGGCCCGTGCCTCTGGAAACTATGCCACCGTCATCTCCCACAACCCTGAAACCAAGAAGTCCAGAGTCAAGCTCCCATCTGGATCAAAGAAAGTTATCTCGTCAGCTAACAGAGCTATTGTTGGTAAGTAATCTTGCGTTAGAAGTAATGGTAGTGATGATTGTTACTCCTCAGGTTCCTGATTTGGAATTGATTCTAATAAGATCTTATGTTCTTGCACGTGCATATTTAAAACTTGTATATGCTGATCGCCTAACATTTAGTTTTGTTATGCAGTGCATAAACCTGGCTTAATTTGATTTTACAAAAAAAAATTTTTATTTGTTCCCATGTCTCCTAGATATTGTGGTAGATAAGCTCATTTAACCCAGTAATTAGAGGAGCAACAAAACCACTATAGCACGTCCTAAAATTGGGATACTTTGAAAGTGTGTTCAGTCATACATTGATTTGTTAGTGACATTTTTCTAACTTGTTTTTACTTTTTATACAGTTTAAATAGCAGTTTTCTCAAAGTTTACATTAACATTTTGAATAATTTGATACTGGATTTATGATTTTCATGAGCTATAAGTCCTACAGATCAACAGTAAAACAAAAAGACATGTAATGTCACTGTGTAAAGAATATAAAATTGTTTATTTTTTCACTGTCTATGTATGTATTTTTTTTGTGTGGTACTGTTTTTAGGTGTTTGAGTAGCATGGTCGTTGGATTTTCTTATGCTTGGTGATTGTGTTGGCATATAGTGATTAAACAGGCTGGAATTATTACTTGATATGGATGTCTGTATAGATGGAACAAGAAATGATTGGCCCATCTCTTGCACAAGTTGCATGATGTCAAACAAGCATGATCTTAAATCAAGCTGTAGTGTCTTGCAAAATATAGCGAAGCAGACTCGTAAGATGCTGCTGAAAATAATTAAAAACTGGAATGTTGATTAAACTGCCATTTCAACAATACAATGACCAAGAAGAATACACTAGAAAGTTTTGTAAAATATGTACCTAAAGATTAAAGCATGCAACAAATTAATACTGGAATTGTATCGATTACTTTTTATTTTATTTTACTCTTTGCTTTTGTCATCTGTTGACCACTTTCCTTGCTCATAGGTGATCTTGCTATGAGAAAGTAATTTAAAATTGGTTTCATATATGAAATGCTGATGTAGATGTGGTTGTGTGATTTGACATATGTAAGAAATGTTGTAATGGTGTTTAATTCTTGCCCTAGTGAGCTACAGCACTATTTAGTGTGTTCTCTTTTGATGTGCCCATTTCATTTACTCACACTATTGAAATTAAACTGAAGTTGAGTCAAATGTGCTGATGAAACACATCATGGACTTGAAATAACATGACAAGTAGAAAAATGAGAATTTTCAATGTAACCCAAGTCTGCTGTATACAGACCAGCTTTGAAGATGCATGTATATATTTGCTCCACAGGTATTGTTGCTGGTGGTGGTCGTATTGACAAACCAATCCTGAAGGCAGGACGTGCCTACCACAAATATAAGGTCAAGAGAAACTGCTGGCCTCGTGTCCGTGGTGTGGCTATGAATGTGAGTAATGGCATATTGTTTATACTGCTAAGCATGTTTATAATAATGCACTCCGTTTTTGTACTAAGGCAGCGTGGGAGTGTTGAGCTAAAGAGGAAGAAGTTCTTGATAAATGATTTCAGTTTGTTTTCCCATAACCCAAGTTGCAACTACTTGTAGAATTTGGTGACTTGACTTTAGTAATAAGGGTTATTGTTACTATAAATATCTTGATACTCTGATTAAACACGTACATATGTAGTCATTGATGGGACTGAAGTACCTGTACCAGAAGTACTACTGACTGTCTACATTTCTTTATTCAGCCTGTTGAGCATCCCTTCGGTGGTGGTAACCATCAGCACATTGGCAAACCCTCAACCATCAGGAGGGATGCGCCCGCTGGACGCAAGGTCGGTCTTATCGCTGCTCGTCGTACTGGCAGACTGCGTGGAACCAAGACCGTCCAGGACAAAGAAAACTAATGTGTCTCTTAATAAATTGTCCAAACCAATCATGTGTGGCTTTGCTTTTGTGTATTAAAAAATCTAAGTGGTTAATTATGACTGTCTTGAATGGATAGGCAGATTAAGGTAAAACAAATGTTCCAAGTGATAAAAACTACAATTCAAGATTAAGGAACCATGTAAATACCTATTGATTCAGTGTATTCAGGTTTCCAATGGCAAAATAACTTAATAAACTTGATTAGTACACCAAATTAAGTGCAAATTGAATTAATTTACATCTTAAATGCACCAGTGCCAATTTTTGCTTGGCCCAGCATTACCTGGTTCATCTCTGAAGTGTCTGCAGACACAACATGATAAAGTGCCCATAAACAGACTCAAGATTCAATTTCTTTATTCTTGAAGGGCGCAATGCTGTCTAATATTTTGTGCACAAAAAAAACCTCACAAAGTGAAAGTTAACATCGCGACTGTGGCTCCAGAATTCAACATCACACCATGGCCAAAACAGAAGTAGGCAAAAAAAGGGCAAATAACTGTACAGTCAATATCTTTAAAAATAACACAAGGACAAAAATGTTCCTCTTAAATCAAATTCTATTTTTTTCTTTTAGTGAAATACAACAAAATAAATTCTATAAAATAAACAGCAAAATATTTAAATATATGGTGGGCAGAATAGTTTCATTTGCAGGAGCATTTGGTATTTTAGACAATCCAAAAACGCATTCAAGTTACCAATTAAATACAGTATTTACTGATGTTTACTCCTAGAGAATATTACTTTACCTAGCTCAAGTTGCCACATGACTAACCAGCAGTTATTTTATGGTACAACCCTGCTTTTTACGTCCATTCTGCTCCAATGAAGAGATCCCAGACAGCCTGTATTCAAGTAGAATAAGCAAATGTGAACAAACCACCTGTGAAGTCACTGCTGACTTTTGTGGCCACTGTCAATCTTTTATTTTACAGTTTGTCTAATACAAGGTTCAACCAAGGAGAGACAAACAAGCAAACTGAGTGCAGTCCACTAATGCTCCAGGCATCCTGGCATAGCAAATTGTTGCATATACATTTTCTCCTTCTAAAATTCCTATAAATCAAAAAGTATCCATTTATTCCCACCAAGAACTGACTGCCAAATTGTATGTCTGAGGATACAGATGTGCATTTGAGAAGCCACTTGTTTCTTACATTGGTTCAAGAACTAGCAATGTAAAAGTAATGGGAAAAGAAAAAAGGCTCTTCAGAATAGCTGTGGCTTCAGAACTACAGCTATTATGATCACAGATTTTCCCTTTGGCTACACTAGTCCAGTGTAAAGCCATGCTAAAATGTTACAGCATATTAACTAGACCTTTCAAATGATTTAATACCAGAACTGAAGAAAGGCAATGAAAATGTCCAGAATAATGGCATGTCACCATTTTCACATCAACCTAGTATCATGAGAATCAACCATTCCATCAATTCATGCCTACACTATAACCATCTATAGCTCCGGAGGCAGATTAGGTTAAGTAAGATAGACGTGGATAAAATGATCTAGAGCTGAATGACCAGGATGGCCAAAGGCAGACCAAACCTCACAACTGAGTACAGGTGATAAAACAGGGCTTTTTTGTTTTTTCATTTTTATCCTTTTTTTTTTTGTTTTGTTTTGAATTTTGTTTTCATAAATCTCCAAGTCTCCAAACAGCACTTAGTGCTGATGGTTTTGAACAGTCAAAACATTAATATAATATATACACCGCTGTCATATGCGACAAGTGCATCAGGCCTGGCATATGTTTATAACACCATACACAGTCCACTGCAGGTAGGTTATAATACTGCAGGGCAGACGGTGTAGGCTTCACCCCAAGGTTAGAAGTACAGGGAGCAGAGTTTTCTGGATAAACAGGTTCTGGAGTGTTGCAGCATGGTGGGGCCTGGCCTCGCTCTTCCATTGAGCGATGAGAGCGTTCAGGTGGAGGACATGATGAAAGCAAGGTGCTAGTCCTTCGTCTGGGCAGGTGGACCCTCTTCAGGGGGCTCCCAGTTCTCTTGTGCTCGTGGGCCTGGACGCTGAGGATTGTTCATATGCTGTGCTGCTGGGCCTGTGTATGGCTGACCATGTGGCAGGTTGTTCTGCTGGGACAGACAAAGACCATTTCAGCATCATTTTAAATGTGTGACCATTCACAGTTCTATCTGAAGATGATCAACCAAGAAATATTTAGTGTGGAAAAATTGGATCTGGAAAAACAATAAATATTTCAGTACCATTAAACATCAGTCATTGGATCACACTGGAGTTGCAAGTTACCTGCTGATACTGTGTCCCTGGAGAGTGGGGATACAAAGAGGTTTCCTCTGGCGGAGAAGAGTCCTGGTCTTCAGGGGCCTCTTGATCATCCGGCTCCTGAAACAACAACAATTATGATCATAATCCGTAACTCCAGCTCAGGGAGAGCAACAAACAGTTTAAAAGTTGATCTAACTGATTTGTTCAAAGTCTTTATGTGTTTACAGACAAAGACAGAAAACTGGCAAAAACAATTTAGATATTAAATCTGCGCAACAACGTATGCTACGAGAGACCCAGCTTTAGTTTCAAAAATGGATACACATTCAGTTCAGCCTTACATGAACTGATGAGCTGTGCTTGAGAGTCAGAGATAGACTATTTTAAACAGAGCCAAGATAACATCAAATAACCATGAAGCCCACTGGCAGACAAAAAGACAAATATACAACACCAAAAACCTAAATAATGTACAGTAAAATTAACAGGAATATTTCAACTCGACAGCAAATATGGAGTGAAAAAATTGAGATAAAACTTAAAGCAAAGCCTGCATTCATCTTGCATGCAAAATGGAAAATGTTATGTAGGACTGACCTGACCATCACAATTGCATTAAATAATTGAATGTAATTTATTTTTGCCTCCATTCAAGTTTAGATCTCTAAATCAGACGTCTCTGTGGATATTTGCTTTTTTATAAAAAGACAGAATATGTCCACAACATAAAAAATCCTTAAAACAAAAAGCACTCAAGCACACACTTCACAGATTTTTACAAGACAGTCATCTGTACACTATAGCCAAGGCTTAGAGTTTTCGATCACTTTGTATATGACACATAAGACTTGAAGTTGGGGAGGAAGAAACAGTTTGAGCTCAAAAACACATTGAGATGAGGACAAGAAAACAGATCATTCAGAACTATGTTGTTTTTGGTGGTTTGTCTGAGGGAGAGGGTAATGGACTTGGCTACACCATGCCCTGTGAACACCAAGAGGTTACGCAGATGGCACCAGTGTGGCCGGGGCATTCGAATCTTACAGTGTGCTGCTGCTGGCCTGTCACTTCCCCTGGCAAAAGCTGCTGTGGCGAGGACGGCTTCCGGCCTGCGTCCTCTTCAGACACCACCTCGTGCTTCATTAAGTGACACTAATTTGAAATGGCAGTTAATAAAAGAATACTGTACACGTGTAAAATGATGCGTCAGTTTATCTATGGTTGGAAACATGTAACATTGACATATGGTCATCATTTAAGCTAAACTGAAAAGACCAAAGCTCATTTACTTTAGCAAATTAATGAAAATCAGCTATTACAAATCAATGAAAAAGAATGGAAAAACAAACATTTGACTATTCATCTGTATAAATGCCAACAGCAAAATCTACATTTTGACTGGGAAAATAAAAATCTAGAAATTAAATCATCGAAAACTCAAAGCCCTAACTGTAGTTTAGTCGTCATACTTGCAGTCAAAATTTTACAGTATAAAATGTTAAAAGCACAATCAAACACAAATATGATTTAGTAACAGTACCTTCTAAGGTGTTCATTGTAATTTGATATACAAATATTTCAAAACAGTTTTGAAGACATTTCAACATTGTAAATCACAGATTACAGGGAAGGATAAAAGGACATTAACCCATACAATGTATCAATATTTACTAATCAAATTAGGAGCAAAATAACCACTGCAACTGCAAGCTGTATTCAAGGATTATATATATATATATATTTCTTGTAAGGCTTTGTGATTTCATTCTGCAATTAACCAGTGTCATAATATACTACAGAGGTGCCCAAACCTGGTCCTGGAAATCTACCACCCTGGAGAGATTCAACACATCTTACTATGTTTTGAGATGACCCTGAAAGCCTTCATTACCTAGATCAGCTATGTTAGATTAAGGTTGAAGCTGAACTCTGTTGAATGGTACATCTCCAGGACCAGCTCTGGGCACCCTGGACTACTATTTGAGCTACACACTACATGCTACAGGGCTCAATGGTGGTGAAGTTGGTATGCATTTCCCCTACCTCCTCTGGGCATAACTCGCAGGCCTTGGCTAAGGTCATGCGGGCGCTATGGGAGCGTTCAAGGAAGTAGCCATTGGATGTCTCATTGCTCTGGACTGGAGGGGACCAATTGTTATAAGTGTACTGGGCATTACCAGTGTATGGCCTACGTTCAAGTTCGTCTCCAAGCCACTCAACTGCCCAAGTCCACTTTCTCTTTAGGTCTCCATTACTCTGCAAGCACAAACAGTAGATAATTGACCCTGAAAGCATGACAAAAGTTATTCTAAAGCCTCAATCAAAAAAGCACAGTACCAAGTTGTCTGGCATACCTGGAGAATCTGATACGCCACTGAGCAGTTGCTGAACAGTGCCACCATGCACTTGATGCATTGGTAAGCTCTCTTCTGGTAGTGGTTTTTTGAGCGTTGGATGGTGTCAAAAAGCCCATCACGATCATCGGGGATACCCTTCAGTACATTGTGTATCCTAGCAAAGCATAAAAGGTAATTGTCACAAAAATTGACACATCAAGAAGGGATGATTTACAAAATGTTATCACAATAAGCTTAGGCTGACCTATGAGTTTGCCAAGAGTCCTCAATGAGCAAGATCTGTAGCAGCAAGTCCAAGTAAGGCCTTAGCTCATACGTGTAGGAATACGCAACCTTTGCAGAAACAGAACACAAGTCTTATACTTGAAATTGACATAATACATGTGTTTACATTATTTTCAAGCCTTTTAGTTATTAACTTTATATCACTCTGTTGAAGTAGAAATCCCTCAGCAGGACCATACACAACCCAAAAACTAAAGCGAGGCTTAAACTGTGCAAATTCAGATTGTTATAGGTCAGACTGTACAAGATCATCCCAATATAATTTTGGCAGAATTCTATGTCTGTGTGATATTACCTTCTAAAAGGAAGAGTGTACGAGTGTAAAGATCGATAAAGATTCTCTTAAGAGATGTGCGATTAAAGAAATTACTATGTTCAGCATACATCAATTAATGCATCCTCCAGACTCTAACAGAATATGGGGTCACATAACAAAAGAAAATAAATAAACAAGAATAACAGCTCATAAAACCTATGATCCGTTCATGAAGAGAGGACAGTATGAAATGCCTGTACTGCAAAGTCATGTTGAGGTAATAAGAATATTTTCTGTCAGTTAGCATGCATGATAACTTGTAGGAAGAGCTAGTAAGATGGCAACTCTTATTTGTCTTCCACTACGACCATCACTGCTACATCAAAAAATCTGAATACTGTGGAAAAAGTTCATCATTATTCATAAATTAATTAAAAAAGAAAAACATTATATTCACTACACATAAAATGAATTTAAGCCTTTTTTGTGTTACCTTTTGATCAGTACAGGTAAAATACTACTCAAACAAAAAATGCTAAAGATGTCACTGTATGTCATGTTTTTTATATACATTAGACAGTTTACCCAAATAAAATAAAAATACAAATGTTTCACATCATCTAGTGATGTCCTCTCACTGATATGACTCATAGGAGCAGTCTCCCACACTTTTTAATCCAAAATTTCAGACACTGCCAGAACTACCAGTTCAAAGTATGTCACAATGTGCATTCCAAGTCCACCAATCTGTACACACAACCAAGAGATGAGAGGCACAATTTGGTCTATAGCAGCAAAATCAGGCCAATTACTGCACAAAGTAAAATCAACTTTAATCCGTTTACAGAAAAGAAAGAAAATATGTAAAGATTCTCTTATCAGAAGGCTGAATGCGGTGACACTTACCTGCCACAAAAGCTCACTAAGTACAGTGGAAGAGAACTGAGGGTTCTCCCAGCAGCAGAAGCGCAGTAGTTTGATGGTCTCTTCGGAGTTACTGCAGTCTTCAATTATCTTCTTTACATAACTAGTGCGCACAAAAAGGACCTCAGCCACCAGCTGCTGCAAAGGCATTATGGGCTGTGTCAGGCTTGGATCACCATATGGGTTTGGAAGAGGAGGGTTACCTATGAAAAATGAGTACCAGAAAGACGTCAGGACACTGAAAGATTACATGCTTTTGGAATATATACATCATGAAAACTTTATAGGATGGCCCCAGTCAGAATAATCACTGTTATACCTAATATGCCCTCAGCTCCAGACAGTGCCAACATGGCACTGTTGCCTGGAGATGGCTACTTTGTCAGTCACATGACACTGAGCAAGGATGTGAATCATCACTGGGCAATGGTCCTTGAAGATGGTTGAAGGTTTCACAATACTAGAGTATTAAATACATGAGCAGTTGAAAGAAATAGGTAGAGGAGACTCACCATTAATTGAGGACTGCATACGAGATGCTACATCACAACAGCGCACCAACTGCGACACCACAGTGTACAGTTTTCCCAGCTCAGCATACTGGTACTTAATGGGTGGACCTGGGCCCTCGTCCAGAGCCACCAGCATGAATGTGGCTGGCACATTGAGCTTCAATAGCTGTGTCTTCTCAGCTAAGCCTGCATTAAATGGCAATCTTTAACATCAAGACATTAAGCTGCACTAAACACTAAAGTGATTTTATCTTATTTTCGGTTTTGGCTGGCAATGTTGGCCTCGTAGGTCAAATTCTATTGATTTTATTGAATTGTGCAGGTTTCTTACCTAGATTGGCATACATGACAAACAGGTTGAAGTACTGCTGCAGGTGGCGGCCATGCTCTGACACTTCTCTCCGTAACAGGTTGAGTACCGCACGAAACAAGTGATCACTGAGGCTCAGATTATCACAGCCCTAGCACAAAAAAATAAAGACCACGTGAAAATAATACAATATGTATTTATATCAGTGTAAGTATAACAGAGCTACATTTGAATGCTTAGTTCTTTACATATGCTATATGCTAACCTGACTGGATGGACCTGGTGAGGCAACCGGTGATGGGTAGGGTCCATCTTGCAGAGAAAAATGTGCAATAAATACTATAAGTTTGGAAAAGGCTCCCCGGACCTCAGCACTGGGGCACTCAAGCAGATACTCTGAGAAGCGGTTTGTGTAGGCAAAGAGGGCATTGTGTGCAAACCAGCAGCGTACATTCTTGCTGTGTCGAAGTAGGACACACAGGGCATCATACCTTTTAGGAAGAGTAATAATTTGATTAGGATTTATGCATTGAGAGTCAATGTACATTTTCCTGTAATAAAAATTGGAATAACATAAATAAGAAAACCTGGAAAAGAATATAATGTACAAACCAGTCACTGGCAGGGCCACGGACAACTTTCTTGGTGTGGAATCCTGTGCTGAAGAGAAATCTAGCAGCTAGCTGAATGCTAATTGTAGCCATTTCCTCTGCTTCAGGCAAAAGATGGTCTTGGCCTAATTAAGGCAGAAAATAAATTAAAGGAAAATAATAATTACTTCACAGAACATAAATGACTAATACATATCCATGCCTTAAAAGCAGAACATTCCAACATCAGTTAGCTGAATGTCAGCCAAAATATATTCTAAATAAGAGACAAATCAATAAGATTAACATTCACGTGATGGAAAAGGCAAGGTCTTCTGGTCTAACGGCTTCATTTGACATCTTGGATGAGCTTTTCTACATGATTAGCTTCAGAATGTTTTGAAAGAAAGTCTTCAAAGTTTAAGCTTGTCTTTAAACCGGTGCTATAACCAACCCATATCAATATCATCAGTAACAACTCAAATGATATTGTTCAGACACATTAAGGAGTAATGTGCAGAAATGAATGAGGCAATGGAATTCAAAACGTGATCTGTAATGTTCTTACAAATTTCAAATGATTAGAACGAAGATTTAAACGAACACTTGTGAGGAATTTTAAATACTTTACAGCAAAACTGAATTTGAAAAGTATGACCTGGAGAAAAGTCTAAAGTGATGCATGGTTGTATGCAGGAACGTGTTACAGTATGACAGTTACATGTCATTTTTATAATAATTTGGATTTTCTAACCGCTAAATCTGACAGAAGACTGGATTTAAAATGGGAATTTAACTGATTAAAAACAATTTTCTTGCCACATGCTTTGGTCAGTTGGAAAATTTACTTCAGATTTGTGCCCAGGGGAGCTTGCAGGACATATGGACAAAAGCCAGCACCACACTTCACACAGACATTAATGAGGTAAGCAGTAAAACATTGTGGAGGTTGCACAAACCATTAACATTTACCAAAGCTCAATCGAATAAGGTTAGAGATGATAGCTATACCTGGAGGTGGATTTAAATAGACACTATTAGAGGTCAGCAGTTTCTTGATGAACTGAAAGTACTCCAGGCTGTACTGCATGCGGCTGTGCATGAACTGTACGTTCTGCTTGCGCACACTGCACTCTATGGCCGTGGGCATCTTCACCTGGTGTGGCTTGCTGCTCAGTGTCAGCTCCGAAATGTACTTCACCAGTTCACTGTCCTTATCCAGCGAGTCCATACGCTCATAGAAAAGGATGTATGCGTTCCACCAGCGTTTCTGTCGTCGGTAGGACATGCGCTTCATCATGTGGTCAAATACCTCACCCATATACTCTCCCCCAAAGCACTGGTTCTTCATCTCCTCGTCATCATCCATCTTGCACTCTGTGACATCACCGTCATCAAACTTGTACCAGCGATTCCTCTCTCCCTCCCCACCACTGCCATTCCTCTGAATGATGTAGGAGTAATAGTGGCCCCCACTAGCCTGACCTGAGTGCACCAACACTCCCACTAGTCTATAACGTGAGCTGCAAGGTGGCTCCAGTTCATAGGGTTCATTTTGCTGGATGACCTGCTGAAATACACAGAGCAGAGTATAAGGCCAGGCCATACAAGAACTTTCTATGACATTATTCAGATTTGTTCTTAAAAAAGCTCAAAAGTACATTCCAAATATCACATTACATGGACATTAATGGCTTATTCAATGAAGCCCAGTGAAAGAAAGGATACAGAGAGGACATGACTGCGATACAAATTTGTATGTACCGGTACTTCAAGTTTAAAACTGTGTGCATCAATACCTGATTCTCAGGATGCATATCCGAACCCTCCAGCTTGGCTACTCCTGCTACTGTGTAGGGCTCCATGTCCAATTCCCGGGGAAATTCAAAGTAGTCATTGAACTTTATGGCACACTCCCGTTCCCAGTCATAATCAAATCGTTTCAACTGGATAGCCAGTACTGGAGGCAGCTTCTTAATGAGCAAACGTTTTACTGTGTCTACCTGCAGGAAAAAGTGCAAATGTTTAGTAAAAATCAATAAATAAAAGTGAACTAACTGCCATCACAGACCATCAGTGTTTCCCCTATATTTAAATTCAAGTGCCATCCAGTTAGAAGCAGGAGAAAAAATCTCATCATTAAGTAGGCTTGTCGTCATCTACATAATGACATATTTCAGTGTAAGCTCATGAGAGCGGTGACTATTTTCATAGCCTGTGTGGCAAGAGTTCTTCACATGGGTGCACGAGCCAAGACGCCTTGTTGTCAACAAGTTTGACTCCTTTCCTGAAACATTTATCAAACTGTTCATTTTACATTAATTTGACCTCCAATTACACTCGTTAAAATACATTTTATTTCATTTTGAGGTGGGGGTTATAATTTTCCAAGTGTAGTATATCACTACAGTGCACCAGTACACTGATCCTAACCTTTTACATTCAACTAATCAAGTTTCAATTTTATGGCTGTATCTGCTTTCAGTACTTATTTCACTTTGAAGTGTTTTTGTTCATAATTTAACTAAAAAGGTGAACTATAATTGTATATTCACAACATGTAAAGTGACATAAGTGACCGTGGTCCAAAGGGCTCTTCTTGGATGAAAGTAAATTTTGCAATTATTTTGGATTCTAAAGTCCTAGAGTCTGAGTCTGGAGGAAGAGAGGGGAGGCATAGAATCCATGATGTCTGAAGTGCAGTATGAAGTGATTTATCAAGTACAAAGTCCAAAGCCATCTGCCAAATGCCATGCTTTTATCTGCTGATGAGTTTTATGGCGATGCAAATTTCCTTTTCCAGTAGGACTTTGAATGGTCAGTAGACCATTTGGGAGTAGTTTTGAGTATGAGGGCAGGTTCTATTACTTTGTTTGCCTGGCTAGTACATTTGTGAGCTATAAGCCATAATGACCTCAACATTAAAACAAAGTGACAAATGAAATATGCCACTTTAGATGTAATGAATACAAAATAATAATTAAACTTTGAATATTTTGTTCATAATTTTCAAATTTTGTATGACTATGATTCATTTGATCACCTTATTCAATTCATAAGGTGGTGTCTCATTTTATGATGTTAAATTTCAAAACACAACCTTTCTTGTTTTATTTATGTGACTTAAAATATAATGGCAAAATGATGATTCCACAATAACAACACTGGTAGCTTCAAACGAAAGCCTGAAAAAAATCTAGGAAAAAACAATGTACATTAAACATTTAAACAAAAACACATACTTTTTTGTTGCATTTTTCACAGTGATAGGCATTAGCACCCTCGAGTAAGTCCCCCTTCACATACTGCTCCATGGAATCAAGAAGATTCTGATGGTTTCTGATATCTACATTCAGTGTTGTGAAGGATTCCTCACATTCATACCTATTAAGTCACAAAAGACATGCAAATTAAGACATTTAAACAAACATTGTCTGCCAAAATTTCTGCACCACTTTAGAAACATGATCAATGGACTTACCTATGAGGACAGCCCTGACAGATTTTCTGGTCAGCAAAGGACCCTCCTAGTACTTTGCTCAGCATGGCAGGATGGCCCAATGCTTTCAAAGCCTCATCTAAACTATCTACAAGTGAGTTAAAGAACTCTAGGGCATCATGCTGCTCTCTCAAATTCACCGGCTCACCCCATAACCTGCAGGAAGAGAAAGAGACATATCAAAATTAAATAAAAGAAACTGATAAGCCACTGTGGGCAGAGACTTGACAAATATAATAAACATACAATTCAAAATAAAGTAGAGCATATTTACCTAAACTGTTTCCAGAAGCCCCTGGGTACATAGTATTGCAACCTCGAGGATGCAAGGTGTCCAAAGATCACCTGCAGGTGGCGCAGAACCCCAATGTTGTACTCTTTTCTGTCCTCAGATTTACTGAGTGATGGCTTGTCATCAAACTGGTGGTGATAGCTGAAAACCTCATCTCGTGGATCAACATTACTCTGCAAAAACAGCAGCATTTACTAACAAACAGGTAAAAAGGTACACACAAACCAAAATGAGTACTTGAACAGTACACTGAACAGATAAAATGTTTGCAGCTATGCCCTCAGCTCCAGGCAATGCCAACATGGCACAAGTGTCTAGAGATGGCTACATTGTCAGTCACATGACACTGAGAAAGGATGATCAGTCATCACAGGGCATACATTTAACTTTTAAATACAGTCATTTTAAGACAAATGAGCTTTTGATGTCCGATAGCAGTATGAAGCCGTTATGAGCAATAAGATAGTTTGTATAAATGACACAGCCTTATGCTAACATTGCTTCAGAAGATACTAGAGTTGCTTTGCTTACAGTTACTGTGTTTTCTAGACATTTGATGTTGCATATTAGTTTTAATTAAATTCTTCCTTTAAATCTTCAGCACCTTGTCATATAATTCTATCCATCAGGGAACCTCTGACAATGTTAATTTTTGTTTCTCCTCATGTTTTTGGTAGCACATTTTTTTCCACATACACCACAATATGACAACACAAAGCACGTAACATCTTCCACTGTTTTTTTTTTAATTTTTTTTTAAGGTCAGCAGACAGGACTGAAGGGGGTGTAATGAGTAATTCCCTGGTCCATAATTTGTACAAGTTTTCAATGTACAGTTTTCACTTGAATTAGTATGAAAGGAAGTAAATAAACTAATGCATTCTTTAAATGCATAATTACCAAAGCCATCAACTGCTTATACTGATTAATACCCTCTGGCAATACCTCATTATCCTGCTTCTCATCCCCAGACATGTCATCATCCACATCGCTGCCTGTGCCCTCGATAGCCAGGATGCCGTTTCTTATGGGTGGAATCATGTAGAGCTGCTGGATGACTGAATTCATATAGCAAGTGGCACCTGCATTCTTCAGCCCCACAAACCCTTTATTGGGCCTTGGGCCCACAGGTGGCAGGTACTCCCATTCAGTAAGTGCCTCACAACCTGTGAAAGTTAATATTCATAATGTAAAATATTTTTTATAAATAAATAAAGAACTGATTCAGGTCAGATAACGTCATTGCTTGATGACAACTATCTACACAAAGTTACATGTCTACACTGAGCACTGCAAGAACCTGGACAAATCATTTTTCTAGATCAACACCAAAGCTCTATAATGACTAGTGCTTTACACACATTCCACCTAGGAATATAATTATACAGGTCTTTATTAAAATATAGTACATCTGGATAGAAATTCCCAAATCAACTGAGAAAATTATTTTTACCCGAGTAGTACATGTCAGTTAGCGTGTCAACAATCTGTTTGAGATTGCGCACACAACCAACAGCAAGCGCAACCAGAAGTTCAAAGCCAGCAGTAATTGTGGCAGGACTGCTACAAACAGGTATGGCCTGCTCGGTCGGGAACTCTCCACTCTTCATGTACTGCAGGTACACATTAGAGGCTGGAAAAAGGAAGTCATCTATAAGCTCCTAGAGAAAAGAAAATAGAGTGGTAAACAATGTGACAATATTCCTTGTGTCATTAACCAATATTTTGTTCTGTCTAGCTACATGAAATTTTACATATTTAATAAATAATATAAAAATATAGCTTACCTTGATGAGGTTGGCTCCCCCCTTTTCACATCCTATATAGTACTTCTTTTCTGGAGTCTGGAAGGCCAAGAGCTCCTTTGTGACACCAATATGACCCTCTAAAATGGTCTCTTCTACCCCAGTCTCCCCTGTTCTCTTGACCTCATCCTGAAAAAAGAAAATTATCCTTCACTGTGCAGTCAAATAAAATGAAAACACCTGCCATCCAATGGCCATACAAGTAACAATGAAAGTACTGGAAGTCAACATACCTTGATTCTTTTCAACCAATCGATTTCATTGTTGAGTAGAACTTCTGCATTAGGAAGGTTGATGTTGCTATTATATGCGTAGTTGAGCAAGTGCCTCAAAAGAGTGAAGTAATCACCAGCATGCTTGGCTCGTTCTTTTGCAGTGCTCTATAACAAACAAGAGCATGCATTAATTATCAGAATGAGACATTTCAAGCAGCAGGTGATTTTGTTTAATTGCTTGTTTGATTATATTACAATGCAACATCTTTAACAAGTGTTAAACACTTACACCTAAAACTGTAAAGAGGAGAGTGATGAAGAACAGAAGTGGCCTGTGTCCCATACAACACCTGGTGGCCATGAGGAAGAACTGTTCTTGTGCCATTTGACGAACAGACCTGGGAAGAAAAGAGCAACTTTAAACCCCATGACAAACTCTCAATGACACATACGAACACTTTGAGCAAACAGAGGAATCCAGCCATAGTGTGTAAGCTTGCCAAATACTCACTTGCTCTGGCAGTGCAGTAGCAGGTCAATAATGAAGGTCTGCCAGGCCTTCTCTTTGCTAAGTGCATCTAGTGCAGTAGGTATAAGGGCGAAGCACAAGGTCATGACCTCCAAGGCCTCACAGCATACTTGCTCATCATCTGCATCTGGTTCATTTCCTGCATTAGTCTAAGGAAACACATATACAACAAAATAAAACACCGTTTGAATATGCTATATTCAGTATACTGAATATACTACATTGAATCAATGCAACTACATAACATTAAAAACAAAAGTAGTGCTAAATGACCTCTGTTAAAGGACATTAGAAGGACTAGACCTGGGATCATACATTGCCTGACTTCCCATTACAGCATTACAGCAAATAAATGACTACACAGACATAGTACCTTCTCATAAATCTTGCTGATCTCCTCATTAGAACTGAAGACAAGCTGAATACTGCCACAACCAGAGGCCCAGACAATCTTCTGGACAGCTCTGATGACACAAATGTCTGGGATATACTTCGATGCCTGGAAAAAGTTCTGCAGGAAAAGAGAACACCATGAACCAATCAATTTATTACATATGATCTGCATATTCTGAAACCATTTCACTTTTTACTATGGTTTGGTTAAGCTGAACCAAAAGAGCCTGGCCTCTTAGAACTGAATTAATTTGACTGGGAGCTGGGGAAGAGAGTCAATATTGATAAAAAGAGCCAGGATATCAGAATAGGAGCCATTTTTCTATACAGCTGCCAAGAAATTGCTCACCTTATGCTGGAAACCTCCCCATACTTTATGCTGGTGATGATGGATTTTCACTTATATGGACATTATCCGTTTAAAACTCTGAACATCAAAGATCCACAGTGCCAAAACGAGTATTATGGACACATGGTCAAAAACACTTGAGAGGATCAGGAGTTTTAAAACATCTATTGTAACTATATGTAGCTGGTTTCATTTTGTATTTTTATTGGGCACCAAAGGGTCGGGTGGGAGGGATGCATCATTTATAGTCTGTACAACTTCTTGTTTCTATGGATCTACTGCTTTTGAAATAACATTTTTGATAAAAAAAAAAGAATAAGGGCAATTTTTCTAATTATGTCAAACATCACATGAGGTGTTAAACAAGCTTGTTACATTTGATTGTTACATACACCAGTCTGCCTCAACTTTAATACCACTCACAAAGGAAGTAACACTGATTATCTAACAACAATGGTCCATGTCAAGGGCTGAGATACATTAGATGGAAAGCAAACGTTTGGATGATGAAGAAATCTATGCACCTGTGCAGACCTGAGCCACTTTGACAATGGTTCAAATAATTATGGTCAGAAAAGTGTGTTTCTGATGGGGCAAGAGTTGTGGGGTGCTCCAGGTCTGCAGTGATGTATGCACCAAAAGCAGACTTCAAATTCCCCAGATCTCAATCTGATCGAGCATATTTCAAATGTGTTCAAACAAAGTGTGATCTGCGGCAGTTCCTCCTCACAATTTACAGGATGTAAAGGATCTGCTGCCAACACTTTGATAGCAGAAACCACCTTCAGGGGTCTTGTAGTCTTGTGATATTTGTTTTAACAGAGATCCTGTTTTTGTGCAAGAGAAAATTCAGATCTTTGATCTGACAATAAAGTATTATCTTATCTTCTAAAGTTCATGACTCAGTGGGTTGAGACTGGTTTGGTAGCACACAGAATTGGCACATATTAGTTTTAAAATTATGGCTGATTGGTGTAAATATTCACAGACCACACACACATCATGAGGTCAGAGACCTTCACTAAAAATCAAGTTACTGATTAAATGCCAATGCCATTCAGGAATTATCATGGAGAACGGTAGCAAAACAGACATTTGGTACACCAGACAGCATTGATGAGACTGGATCTTTGGGACATTCTAAAACACTCATGTTTTACTTTTTCCTTGCCCATTACAAATATCCTTACAATATCTAGACAATCACACCTGTTCTTCATGGAGAATGCTTTGTTTTATGTTCTTGATGGAATAGTTATAAAAACACATCATATACTAACAGAGCTCAATTCCAATACTTTCACTCATACCTCATCAGAGATCTGCTGGGCCAGACGGATGGCAACATTACGAAGCATGCACTCTGCCGAAGGGTTGGGGATGTTCTGTAGGGCATTCTGAAGCACCAGGGCCTGGTCATGAGTGACTTGATTTATCTGGGGAGAGTAAGAGAAAAAGCCTGTACCATTAGATTAATGAGTTTTGAAGAGACACAAACTACAAAAGATAATGCTCAACAGAAAGATGATCTCTCTCTGAGAGGCCAATTTACTGAGAATTAATGAGTGAAAAAGGGAGGAGTTCTAAATATAGCACAAACACTTGGTAGCTGAGAATAGAATAAGTGAAGGACTAAAGAGAATGAGAATGACAAATCTGCAGCGACTACACAGGACGAAAATGCAGAGTGACGGGTCACTGCTGCATACTTGACTCGGGGAGATTCACCACCAAATATCCTCCAATATAAAAAAAACAGATTGTATTCTTTCAAGCAGACTATATAGAATCTCCAGCTGTTTCCTGCCATAAGAACATTATTTAATAATTCATTATTTCACACTTTATTATGACTGCTCCATTTCCAGCCACATGTTATTTTGCAAGTCCAGTTGCAAATCCTTACGAAGCATGAGTGTATCTGGATGTGTAACCAAAGTACACTTTCTCTCAAGACACCATATACCTTTGACATTTGCTGAGCCACAGAGACAGAGTCAGGATGCTCTAAATGTGACTGGATGTGCGGCCTGGGGGGTTGGGGAGGTAGTCTTTAGGCAAACTGTACAGAAAGGTCACACTCTCAAGCAGCTTCTAGAGACAGTTTCTCAACACATTACAGACTTTCTTTACATTAAAACAATGTCAGAAAAACTATGATGTTTCAAAGACTGAATCAAACTATAATTGCCTTACACACAAACCTTGTTTGAAATACTAGTACATCTCCAAAAAATAGAATATCCTGAATAAATGTGTTTAAAATGTATTTTAAAAAATGTAATTAGTCATATTTTTTATTCTTTATAAAGTACAGTGACATATTAAGCTTTAATGCTGATACGGTTTGAATAGCAATTTACTCAAACTCACGCTTTTCATAAGCTATAAGCCATACTGATAAACAGTAAAACAAAAAAGGCTTGAAATATCACTTTACATGCAATGAATATAAAAGACCACCTTTTCGTAATTAGAAATGAACTTTTTCACTATTATCTCATTTTTGGAGCTGAACTAGTATGTAGTTGTGGAGCTCGCATGAAGGAAAGAAGTGTGAGACAAAAACGAAATGGGGGAAACTTACAGGTGACACAGGGATGGTACCCTCTGGCAAAGGCTGGCAGGCTTCAGCTACAGCCTTCACATGGCCAAAGCCCACCGCAGTGAGCAGGAGCTTGGCTATTTTTAGAGCATTGAGATAGGCTCCCCGCCGCGTCTCCATGTCAGCATTTGGTAGGAAGTTATTTCGGGTGAGCATGCTTAAGACCAGCGGCAGTCCACCACTCTTCAAGAAGTTGTACTGGAAGTCACTAGCATCGTCTCCAAGGGTACCACTAGCAGGCATCAGCAGAGCATAGACCACCTGATAAGAAAGCAAAGACAGATTTCCCATTCTTTCTGTTGGTACAGATAAACAATGCACATTGTGAGAAAAGGTACAGCAGACAAACCTCTATCAGGTAAAGGACTTGAGAAGGTGAAGGGCCGAAGAAGCGAGAATCCAAAGTGGGGCTAAGACTGTTTTCGCCAAGCTTTGCATGATCCAGGCAGATGGCTCGCAAGTTTTCCACTGTAGTGCTATCTAGAAATGAATGACATTATGGGATAGATTGAGCATTTTAATGCATACAGCAGGACAGATCAAAGATAGAAGGAGAGGTCTGAGTACCTGGAGGCATTAGTTTCATTAGGACTCGAGCTCCATCTCGAAGGAGAGGCATATTGAGATTACAGCCCAAATCTGCTACTTGCCACAGGAATGAGATGTAGCGCAGATGCAGTGACATTATCTGTAAAATATGGAAGAATCAGCAGAGCCTCTTCAACATCTATATTACGTTTTGGGCTTTTTAACAAATTTTTTCCAACACCTATAGCTAGACTAGCTCCGCAGGGTATTAAAAAAAAAAATAATTATGATATGACTTTCAATTGATTAACAGCAAGTTCTAAAGGTCAGTAAATGCATACTGCTCGACTTTTACAGAATGCCATATTCCTCACCACTCCAGGAAGACAGCTCTCCACTTCAGGATTTGGTCCATCACTATAGTGGTTACCATGGTTCCCTGGGGAGCCCGTGGAAGAGTCTGATGAGCTGTCTGGGCTTGAAGGCATATTGGCGCTGACCTGGGTGAGCTTGGCTGTGATTAGCTAAGAACAAAAGTGGAAGAAAAACATGAATGAGTGGAAAAAAATCTGTCACTATAAAACCTAGCCAGTGAACATCACATAAGAAAAAGAAATAGACTAACCGTTTTGTCTTTCAGATTGAGTTGACCAATCAACTTCCTATCATCAGCAGGATCCACAGCATCCCCACCAATGAAAAGTTCAACCTTTGTGTGTGCACTGTTAGCCTTAATTCGATTGAGAATACAACGTCGCACAGAACCAATTGTGTCGTTGGTGTGAGACCATATGTCCAAGTCATCCACCTGTCGACCTTGGTTAGGGAATCGTACAATGAGCGTGATGTGTTTGCCCCGGAACGCTCTACAAAAACAAGAAAAAGCCTTAAAATGAGGCTGGAATACATCCATATATTTAAATGGTCAATTCATACAAGAGGTATTAAATAATGAAGGTATGTTTGAGGCACCTGGACATGGGCAAGATGGTCCTCTCCTCATGGTAGTCACTGTCGCACTCTGTGATGTACTCCCTGAGCACAGTCAAAACTCTCACCATGCGGATGGCCTCCTGCCTGGCACAGTTAATGCTGTCCTTATCCCCGTCCAGCACACACAGTGTGTCATAGGAAGCTTTAAGCCGGTCAAAGCAAGACTGAATAAAATCCTCATGGATCTCAACCTGCAACACCATTTTCAAAATGTCATTGTATAGGTTGATGTTTTCCTTAAATAATCTTGATCATTTGAACCATGTATCCTATCAAGAAGTAGCCAATTTAAAATACATAATTTGTTCAATAATCCATTTGTTCAATAATCTTTATTAATAAACAGCCTTAGTCTTCTGACAAAGATCATGCAAGTCTTTTTAGTAACTGTTCTATAAAGAGACCAAGATTAAGAGTTTACAGCACTACCACTGGCTCAAAAACTACAATATACAATACAGTAATACAGCAATGAAATATACTGGGAGAAGACTTACCTGATTAGCTTGTAATTTTGGTCCGAGGTTTGTGTAAATTTCTTTGAGCAAGTCAATTGCTCGACTAGCAATGTCATCACTTCCTTGGATCACAACCTAAAAACAATAATAAAACCAACATCAATAAAAGACAGAACAGCTTAGATTCTATATGTCACTTTCACTAGCACATTTTAGTATATTATGCCAAATTGAGGTCAAGCTAAAACCAAAAATTTTATAATACCTCACAAACTATTTCTTACAGAAAAAAGTCACTGTAACTGAATTGGAAAATGCATAAAACTTGTGTTGGGGCAACACTGCATAGTTAGAAAAACCCATTCAAGAGGAAATAATCTTTTAAAAACAAAAGAATCTTTAATAACACAAAATTAGATCTAGACAACCATATCATATGTCCAGAGCTAAACCCGAGAAAACAATATTAAGATATAGACAAGAACATTAATGCAAGATGTTTGTGATTCAGTCTATGACATGGTATGAATGCTTCTCTCGAAATTAAAATACAAAGTCCATTTGTTTTCATAATTCAAAAAAGGTACAATGTCAATATGTTTTATACTTTTTACAAGTGCCACTTCACTTTTTGTTGTTTAAATGTTGATACTTGATATACAAATTTCTAATGAATTGAGATTCTTGATTTCTGATTTTCAGCTATACTGTTCAACAGAAACAAAAAAGGCTTGAAATATAAATTTTTACATGTAATGAATAAAATGACAGTTTACCTGTCTGAATTAAATTATGAACACAAATGAACTGTTTTCCCACAATCTTTTTTTTTTAGATGCACTAGTATATTCATCTATTATGACAGAAATGACAATTTCAGGAAACAGCACATATGCAAATCTTTTGCGACACACAAGCTAATTAGCTATTATGCATATTATGCTTCACTCAGATCCAGGAAGATGACAAGTTTTCCTAAGCTTCATATTAATTTCCCTCTAATGTAAAAATACCCAGACTATTAACTAGGTCATCGTCCTTTTTCTCCTGAAACACTAAATCCATGTTGTGCTTTATGGACAGAGGCTTCTATTCAGTTGCCAGGATAACAAAACTGCAGATTTAGGGTGACTACCGGCAGCAGCTGTCTTGTCAGTCAGCCTCATTATATTATTATATAAATAAATACATAAATCAACAACTGCAATGATGAGGTAAAGCCTGATGCATTAAAAAAAGTATTAGCACACAATTATCTTGAATCTACTGATAGCAATTCATTCTTACTTTCTGGCAGAAAAACACAAACAAAACACAGACACATACTTAGACTGCATCCACACTACTGCTGGTTTTAACTAATATTTACCCTCCACAGGTAATCCAGTCCAATTAACTCCAAGTCATCCATCATATACACTCGACGTTTGGCCACCAGTTTGCCCTCCCTGCAGTTCACGGCTTTAAAGAAGCGCTCAAAGCACTTCATGCCATTCTCAGTCAGCAATGAGGGGTCCAGCTGCAGCACATTGTTTTCAAAGAAGTCCTTGTTGATGTCGGGATCTAGATCTGGCTCATCCCCCATAAGTTTAGAGTACCATTTGAAGCAGGCTTCACGATCACAGAGGAACACAGCATTCTCTGCCAGGCACTTCCATATCTGTTTGGCCTGAGGTGCACACAGCCATAGCTGTCCATCCTTCAGTAGGAACCTGGGCGCAGAACCCAAAACATTGAAGACAAAGACAGTTGTAAGGATATTACACACTTTATGGGCCACTTTCTCAGGCTCAGGTTAACCGTCCGTAAAAAGTTTTAGACATGTTTTTAGCTAGAACACCTCAAGTATATTCATTTTAAACTACACGGCATCATTTATCATTTGTGCCAAAATGCATGCAATCCTTTTGATTGTCCTTTCATTTCCTAAGAAGAACATTCTCTGATTTTCTTACCTCAAAAAATTGAGACGCTCCTGAACTTCTTGCACATGACTGTATCGACTTCCGGGCCTTACCGTCTGAGGGTCAAAATCTGTGTGTTCGGCTAAAGGCACCAAACCAACATTACACAAATGAGTATGTTTTGAACATATGTGGATTAAAAAACATGCCAAATTAATTATGCTATTTTTTCTCCACCCAAGACAACCAACCTTTGGAAAACTGTCTCATATTCTCCATGTAAGCCGACAGGTTTTCAGCCACCAGCGTGACCAGTGCATGATTGTGCTGAAGTTGGTTGATAAGGTCATGCCGATAAAAAACATGTGGACTCCTCTGTGTTTGACTAAAATCAAATAAGGGAAAAATAAACCAAGACATAGCATACAAACATGAGTGCTGCAGAAAGACAATATAAGCAGTTGCTCTTTGCTTGCATCCTAAGTTACAGGTGGGTTTGAAATCAGGAAACTGTTATCAGATGAGATTTGGCGAGAAACCAGCATTTTAGGCATGAGGAAATGCAGGACATGTATGTCTCAATCCAGTAGACTGAACCCAAATTCTACCTTTCATAACCAGCAATTGATAATTACATTAGGCTGAGAAAGAGAAGACCAACAGAAGTATGCTGAAGCTGATTTTTAAAAGCTGTTGAAATTTACTGGGCCAGTTTTTCAGACTTTAAATTAGCTTCAGTTTAAGAAAGGAATTGACAACTGCTATTTCACTTTATTTTAAATCAACAGTTAGTTGGAGTCTGAAAAACAGGCTCACAGATTTACAGGGAAGGCACATATTTCAGCAAAGTTTATAATCAAGTATTATATCCCAAATTAGCATTACACTTACCCTTCTAAGATCTTTAAGTTAATAGGTATTTTCTTTCTGAAAAACAACAGCATGTGCACGATGTATTTGCTACATTTACTTTACAGTTATATTAGTTTACAATTACTTAAACACTTTTAAAAGGTCTTGTATGCCTGTATGACATTTTTTTCTTGAAAATTAAAACTAAAATAATTAAGGACCCAAAATTGCAACCAGCTCTATGAAAATGTTTCCCTGACTATTTTCCACTATTTACTTAAAATCAGTGAACACAGGTACCTGACAGAATAGTAGGCTAATATTTTACCTGAGATTTTGGGGAGCCTCTCCAAATAGACTGCAAATCTCTCGAATTTGCTTTAATGCAGGTATTACCCACTTATCATTAGAACGCAACTCTTCAATGAAGCGATCTATCCACTGGATCTTCTGAGTATCCCTGTCCTAAAGGTGAGAAAAGAACGAGTAAATCACAACAAACAGCACATTTCTCTTCAGCCATCAATACAACAGCCGTGGAGATGCTGGATGTTGGTAACCTTAATAATTTGTCATTTTAATGCTTTCTGATTTCATACCTGGGAGCAGCTGTAGTCCAGGATCTTGATATGTGCACTAAGAGCTTGGTCCATGATATCCACAGGTACATCATCACTATGGGCCAAGTTCCACAACAGATTGAGCACTTTGTGAGCCATTACACCATCCTTGTCATCCTCTGCCAACCTACGAATCAGCTCCAGCAACTTCTCCCGCTGTTTTTTACTTGCATTAGTCCAACTCTCCTGTAAAGCCATTCATAAACCAATGAATGAGAATGAGTACTTACTACAGTAGTATTAAAGCTGAACTATGTTAAAAGTGAAAGAAGTATCATTAGCCAGGAGAGAACAATCCTACTCTACTGCGAGTGAAAAGCCTAAAATATTTCATTCAAAATTCAAAGTGGCTGGGTTACATGTGGTGAGAGTTTTTTGGAGGTCATATCTCTTTACAAAAAGCCAGTACAACATTTGATGATGCACATGATGACGAGATAATTCATTTGCAGAAAAAAAAATTAAAAATTTAATCAAGTTCTGAAGTTTCTGTGCTCTTTGGTAGACCTAACCATGTTTGAAAACATAACAGTTGCCTATAATATAACTCCTGTGTTGATAACAAAGCAATGAAAATAGCTTGCTCTGTGAATAAACTGAGCAATCAAGTTTTTTTTCCCTTAACACATTTGTTAGTGTGCAGTCTCCATCTTTGGAAAGCTTGTTAGCCACAATGCACTCATTTAATCTTAGAAAAGGATGTAACAGAGCATGCTACCTAGCTAGCAACACCATAGGAAACTTTTAGACTGTCACCCTAAATCAGACAAGAATAGTCTCCGCAACCATAAGGGAAAGGGACCACAGCACAACCAATCTTAGAAAATGTTCTTCCACTTACATTATACAATTATATATTCTAACAAGAAAGGTCACTAAAGTTGCAGTTCTTCTTAATGCTGATTATTTATCTTTTATTACACACACACACACACACACACACACACACACACACACACACACACAGTATCTAACAAAAATGAGTACACCCCTCACATTTCGGCAAATATTTTATATCTTTTCATGAGACAGCACTGAAACATGGATATAACTTTCCTGTCATCTGAAAACAACTCAACATGCAGACATTAATGTGCAAAAAGCTGGTAACAAGTGAGAACACCTCACAGTGATCATGTCCAAATTGTGTAGTGTGAATATTTTGTGTGACCACCAATATCATCCATCAATGTCTTAACCATTTTGGGCATGTAATTCACCAGAGCTGCACAAGTTGATACTGGAATCGTCTTCCGCTCCTCACAGAGCTGGAGGATGTTAAAACACCTTAGGCTGCACTACCTTCCACTTGAGGATGCCCCTCAGGTGCTCAATTGAGTTTAGGTCTGAAGACATACTTGGCCAGTCTATGACCTTCCTCAGCAAGGCAGTTGTCACCTTGGATGCATGTTTGGGGTCATTTTCATGTTGAAAAACTAACATGCGACACAGTTTTTGAAAGAAGGGGACTGTACTTTGCTTCAGAATGTTACAGTACATGTTAGAATTCATCTTTCCCCTCAATGAACAGCCTTCATGCTGCCCCAGATCATGACACTACAACCATCATGCTCAACAGTTATCTTGGTACTCTTCACCAGAGCGCCACCACACATGCTGGACATCATCTAAGTCAAACAAGTTTATCTTGGTCTCAAAAGATCACAGGACATGGTTCCAGTAATCCATGCTCTTGGACTGCTTGTCTTCAGCATACTGTTTGAAAGCTTTCTTGTGCATCAGGTTCAGAAGAGGATTCATTCTGGGAGGATGGCCATGAAGATTGAGTTGATGCAGTGTACAGCGTATGGTCTGAGAACCAACCAGTGTTAATTTTGACAGGTGATTTTGATTTAGTTTTAGTCTTCTGACTAAAATGTATATTAGTTTTAGTCAAATTTTAGTCATTTAGTTATTGTTAGTTTTAGTCTAGTTTTAGTCAATTAAATGTTTAAAATATTTAATCTAATTTTAGTTGTATTTTTAGTTATACTATTTTAAATTAGAGCTATTTTAGACTGCTTACTGTTATTTTAATAAAACAATAGTCTTTAATTTTTGTTACATTTAATAACACAATGACATCAGATATTGTGGAAGAAAGTTGGCCAATTTTTCTTTTTCTAAAACACTTTGCATTTGTTTAACTTTTACATGACAAAATGTAGTATGTAAATACAATTTGGTATCAACATGACTAAACACACACATTAACAGCAATCCCTTCACAGCCTCTTAAAAACCAGAAATTATTTATATATGCGTAAATATCCAATATAACAAACAACAGACACACGAGAGAAGTCTGCCCTCTGAGCTTTCTGTCACAAACGATAAAGGATAGATTAAGAGGGAAAGAGTTGGGTTTCTCCGGTGTGCTGGCCTTTTCTCATTTCTTTTACTCATTCCTGGTGATGTTAACATTAACTTGAACTTAATGTGGACTACCACGGCTTACGTGCCTTTCCTTCTCGTTTTGTTATATGACTGTATTTAAAATGAAGCGGAGGCTGTATGTGTGTCTTACGGCTCCAGTTAGATGTGTTTGTTATCTATTTAACCTAAACACCTAAAATAATGATAACGGATTGCACATTTCCCCTTTATACACTGAAAAATTAAAAAATGAAACATATCAGATACATATTCATCACCGTTAGCCAACTAGTTTACATTTAGCTAGCTAGCTACATTAGCTTACCTTTTTGTAAAGCTTGTGGTGGTGAGAACTGAGGACCTCTTGAGGTTCGTAGTGTTTTTCCCAGTTATTTTAAATCCACAAACTTTGCACTCCGTTTTGTTTTGTGTGACAGCGAAAGTGAAATTACTCCATAAATCGCTTCTTCTTTTCCATCCAAGTTGCGGCAGTGACGTCAGCACGTTGGGTTGTTAAACTTCACCAGTGTGACAAGCTTAACGTGCTTTGAGAAAGTCAGACGTGCGGCAGGTTTATTTTAAAAAGCGGATTACTGGACAAAAACCATTCTTTTTGTCCTTCTGTGACATTTTCATTTAGTTTTTATTCATCGACGAAAAGTCTATTACTTTTAGTCATAGTTTTCGTTTTAAAATATTAGTTTTTATTTAGTTCTCGTCTCATTTTCGTCGTGAAAAAAATGGTCGTCAACAAATATTTTTCGTCATAATTATCGTTAACAAAATTAACATTGGAACCAACAGGCTTACCTCCCACTTCCTCAACCTCTGTAGCAATGCTGGCAGCACTCATGCATTTCTATTTTTAAGTCAACCTCTGGATATAACGCTGAACTACAAGACTTAACTTCTTTGGTCGACCTTGGCGAGGCCTGTTCAGAGTGGAACCAATCCTGCTAAATTGTTGTATGACCTTGGCCACTGTGCTCTAGCTTAGTTTCAGGTTGTTAGCAATCTTCTTATAACTTAGGCCATCTTTGTGGAGAGCAACAATTCTGTTTCTCACATCCTCAGAGAGTTCTTTGTCAGGAAATACCATGTTCAATATCCAGTGGTAAGCATGAGAGAACTGTACCCAAAGCACCAAATTTAACAGCTCTGCTCAACCATTTGCAACTGGAACCTTGTAACGCTACTGAGTCAGATGGCACCAGAAAGTAATGACGGCACAGTTTGGACATGTTTACAGTGAGGTGTACTCACTTGTGTTGCCAGATATTTGGATATTAATGACTGTGTGTTGATTTATGCTCAGAAGACATTAAATCTATAATGCTATACAAGCTGTATACGGACTACGCTCAATTATATTCAAGTTTTATTTCTATAGTGCTGTCCCATGAAAAGATATAATAAAATATTTGCAGAAATGTGAGGGGTGTTCTCACTTTTGTAAGATACTATATTGCTCTTGCACTCACTGTAGCAACCACCTTCTTAGTCCTAAGTATATTCATGTACTACATTCTTTAGCACTTTGTCACACTTTCACATGGATAACAATCTACAGCTGAATCTCCATGGTATCGCAAATCTAACCTTAAAACAGTCAAAAAGATGGTCCAGTTGCTCAGGAGAGAAGTCCCATGCCAACTTTGCAAGGAGATCATGAACATTCTTGACAATAGCCTCATGTTTCCCAGCCTAGACAAAGACAACAAATGTTTATACACCGAACATTAGAAAAAAAATTCTACAGAGAGTAATACAGGCCATCAATTTCTGTACCTGTGCAGCCCAAATGTTGTCTAGGTCCTGAAGTGTAAGGGCTTTCTCTTTGATGACAAACCGCAAGATCTTTTCAAGTTTCTCCACATACTGTGGCTGATGAAGGCTGTCCCGCAGTACAATGGACAAAATATTGTTCTGCTGAATCCACTCCTGAAGGACAATGACTCAAGTTCAGTGAGCACATATTCAATACAAAAAAAAAAAAACAAAAAAAAAAACACACAAATATTTGATCAAACAGATCAAAAGCGTAAATTTACAGGAGCTCAGGTAAATAATATTTCTAATTGAACCGAGTATAACTTACTGCCATACGCTCTGCTGTGAGCCATTCGGCCTCCTCGGGGTTGCCGTGCCGATGTGTGTAGTATGACACACTTGAGATCACTTTGTTTACTTCATTTAGTGCATTCATTTTGCCGTTAAAAGAAGAAATTTGCAATAACCTGAGGGAAAAAAAAAGTCAACAAAAATGCATTTAAAAGGTTTAATATATGTAATCTAAACAGAGAATTCAAATCAAGTTTTTAATTTATAATGTACTCACCTAAGAATCATTTTTAACCTAAAAATCTCCATGTTCTTCACCGTTTCTTCCTGCCCTGGTACTCGGGAAGCCAGATTCTTCAATGATTTGATTATCATAGACAAAGCATCATTTTTGGCTTCATTCTTTGCTTCCTTTTTCAATTCCTCATCAGTGAGGTTTTCTAGGAACTGGGGAACCATTTCTATAATGGGAAGGAAGTACTTCTTGACGGTGTGCAAAGTGAGAAACTCATAGCACTGCCCAAAAGGCCTTCAAAAGCACAAAAAGAAGGCAAGTTAAATCCAGAAAAATCAGTAAACTTCACAAATTTTTGCCTCACACATACATACTGTATTTGTATTAAATTATATATAAATATATACACACACACACACACTTACTTGATGAGTGCAGCAATGATCTGAACGTTCAGAGCTTGGCCACTCATGAATCGATCATGCAGAATTTGAAACCCGTTTAATGTGCCAAATTTGTTTATTAAATCCACCAGCCAGCCCTGAAAAATACAAAAGCATGGAAGTCATATGATTAAAAAAATAAAGAAACAAATGTACAATGAATTTAACACAAAATCTTAAATAAACCATAGTATTGTAGCTAATGTTATTGTCACTATTGTGGTTATTTACAATATGATTTTTGAGCATACAGTCATAACATAAAACAAATTAGCCTTTACATACAAGTGACATATTTCAAGCCTTATTTTGCTGTAATGTTGATCAGTATGGCTTACAGCTCATGTGAATCAGAAATCCAGTATCTCCAATCATTAGAAGAATCAAACACAAAATAATGTGCAAAACAGAAATACTGTAACTGTGACAAGTATATTGTATGAAAATCTGATGATGTTTTGATCATATTTATGCAGAAATCTAGAAAATTATAAAGGGTTCACAAAGTTTCAAGCACCACTGTACTTTTTAACAGCAATTGCTCAAAATGTGACATAGATGTGTGTCTACTTAATTTAAGCTATGTATTGTGAAAATATTCCCATGTATCACAATACCCATCTCCCATATCACCTTCCCCTAGAAATGTCTCACCTTGGGAGAGCGAGGGTCAGGTGGGCGGGCAAAAAGCTCATCTTCAGCCAGCTGCACCCCAGCAGGCACTGTCTCTGAGGGCCGGGTACCATTGTAAATGTGGAATTTACAATGAGGGTTGGTGGCCATGGCCAAAAGCTCTAGAAGAGGGAACCAATCCTGAGAGAGCTTACTCACACATAGCTCCATCAGACGATGGGTGTTGTTGATTATGCACCTCTAAAGAAAAAAACAAATGGGCAAAGTTAAGTAAGCACTACAATGACATCTGTGGAATGCAGGGTTAAACGTAAAGGACTTCCTGAATGCCAAAGACTGGCACTACTGTGGGAAATGCTCATCTCAATCTGGACAATTCTGTGGCGCTAAAAGAAGCCACAGCCTCTTATAGATGGGGGTGAGTCAGAGCTGTCTCCTACTGTTGGCACATATTTCTCTGCTTAACTGAAAGGGGGCCTTTGATCAGTGCTGTTATGGTGTAACGAAATAGGCAAACAAGACTAACACTGAAAATAACACTGCCTCCACAGCTGAGTTGGTTAACGAAGAATTCAATTCATCAAGAGACTGTGAAGTAATACATCTACAAATCTTCAAAACAATATAGAAAAACTCAAAGGATATGGCATTGCACAGCTGACAACAATCTAAATAAAAGTTAAATAACTCACATGAATCTCAAATTTCCATCCACTAACAGCCTCATCTGTAAGTATTTTTGTGAAGGATATTGTCAAGCCATCACGAAAAAACCTTTGGCAGGCTTCGCACTTGACATCAAGTCCTTGGGATGAAATACAAAAAGATAAATACATATTCAAGGTTGACATTTACAGAGAGTCTAAGGCATGTGCTAAAGTTAAAGAAAAATATTTAGGTTATCAAAAACCAAATGCAAACAGGGCTAACCAGACATGACGCAAACAAGACTGAAATGCAATGACACACTTGGATAGATAAAATGGAGATAAAAATGTAGGTCACTGACATTATGGCCATTTTTTCTTTGTCCATGCATACTAGTGTAACTAGTTATACAAAACTTGGTTATAATTTGTGAAGTGTACAGTGCTGTAATACAAAATTATTTTACCTTTTTTACAAAGATCTATAGCAGCTTCAAGAAGAACTTCTAATTCACCCTTTGGCAAAACTGGAACAACCCAACGGGGCCTGAAAATACAAAAAATAATTCCATATGTAATTGCTACACATTAATTACAATAAACTAACATCTCCCCACTTTGAACAGAGGTGCACAAAATTAATCATATTAGATATTCAATGAATGTACCTGTTGATCATATCATCCAGTTTGGCCAGATCGGCATGGGGGAAAGCAGGCTCCTCCTCCTCCTCCTCCAGCTGGGGTGGGCAGTCTACCTGGCCCTGTTCATCTGGAGGGCTCACAGGGGAGTTCTCATTGGACGAGGTGGGAGAGGATGTCTAGGATAAATATTTAAGAGACTCACATAAACTAGTAATTCCAAGTAATTAAATCTGGTAAAAAAAAACAAGTAAAAAAATAAAATTTGGTTCATGAATATCATTTCTAGGATGTTACAAAGCATTTTGCTAAAGTTCTTTACATTAAAATAATGTTCTTCATCATTTCTGATTTAAAAAGCCACTCTAAAAGGTGGCTGCTTTTTAAATACAAAGCTTAATCCTATTAATCAATACATGCACAAAATCTTCAATTTGTAAAAATATGTATATATAAACATTCCTGTAACAATTGTCACAAGCAATGTTAGATGTCAATCTATATTTACAGTATACATTTTATACAAGGATTCCTGTTGCAATAATATGAAAATAACACGTTCAGTCAACATACGAAACATGTTTTGAAAGTATTGAGAGGTAAGCTATTTCCACTACAGTTCAGCCTTTAATTTCTCCCAAATTTATTTCAGAAAAAGAAGGGATAAAATGCAACATGAGCGCGTGAGAGTGAGAAAAGGATGCTCCTCTGTGGCTTCCGGTGGTATGGTAATCACTGAATGTGTGGATCAGCACTGAATGGAAGCTGCAGAACTTGGGAAATGTGGGGGTGTACTAGAAAAAGCTCCTTCTGCTTGGCTGACCTACATATGCAGTTTGCTTCTCACGTCTGGGCTCTACACATCTCTAACCAACTGGTGTGCTTTCCTCCATGAGCGCTTTGTTTTCATTGATTGGTCCCTTTCAGCATGCACTAGGTGTGAGCACAGACAGCTGCACTCTACATCCTAGGAACACATAGCAGGTCCATTATGTAACACAGCTAATCAAAATGCTCTTCTCTTGTCACTGCACTGGTATGCTTGGAATTGTGTGGTTATCAAAAACTGCCCATGGATCAAGACTTTTCATCCAGACTAGTGTACTGTATGGACACATTTGTGGCAGTTTCACTGAAGTCATAATGTAAGATTGTTTTCAGATATAAATGTCTGGTTCTTAATCTTTAGACATTATGCCCTTTCACATATGTAGCCTGTAGCTGGAGCTTTTCAGCATAAGATGTGTTCTGACTGGAGGGAAATATTGAGGGAGCTTCAGGCAATAGGCAACGCCTGGGTACTACTTTTAGGAGACACCATCAATATTTATACATGTATTTGCTCATATTTGCAATATGAACATCAACACGGTCACTACATTACCTACTCTATTCACACGTGCACTTATCCAGAGGTAATCCAGACGTTGTACTAAAGGGCTGGCCGTGTAGTTGGGGTAATATCCAAGTCGTTTGCATTGGACAAAATTAGAAGTTTACATTTTGGAAAAACCATGCCTCTTGGTTCAGGTATACTGATAATTATAAACTAATTGTCAATACCATAAAAGCATTTACTTTCAATACTCAGTGCTAGTGATGTATATCGAGAACGGGTACCAAAATCAGCACTGGTTCCTGACTGGCCAGTACCAAAATGTCACAAAGCTCACAGACAAATGTTGCATCTACCAGCATTTATGTAACATTCATTAATTCTAACATAGCAAAAAAGCAGCAGCTGCACCTACATCCTCACTGCAGCCTCCCAGCTCCCATGCTGATGGGATGTGACAAATTAAAAATGTGACTCATTTCAGCATGTAGATTGTTAATTATCTGTTAAAACATTTTTCAATATTATTTTTTGTAGTTCAACACACAAGCACGACTCCAGTTAGCAGGTTAGGCAGTTAGCACCTGTGCTGTTCCTACGGTGCTCATTCTCAACAGAAAATCATTCTTCAAATGACAATTTACTTAAAATAATAAATAAAAAATTAAAGACATGTCAACACTGAAATAGAAACACAAGTGTCTAACCAGCTATAATGTAAGTGTTTTGTTCCTAATGTGTCCAAATGAGGTAGAATCTTGAAGTGATGTTTTATTTTTTTAATGAAGAGGAAAATTACGGACAGTAGACTCAATACACATCAGTATCAACAAACAGCGTCAGTATCAATAAAATTCCAAAACAATACCTATCCCTAACACATTGCTATTTTGGTAGGTGATACTTCACGTGATGTTAACGATAATGTGAGTAAGGGGGTGTTTTATGGTACATATTTGGTAACACATATGACAAATATGGGTAGAAAGATATCATCTGGGCAAAAACAGAATTGGACAACAGATGCCATGTGATATTTATGCATGCACCCTTTTACTTGTAGCAGAGTGCAAAACAACTGACATGCGCAAAGGATGCAATTTGACTGCTGTCCAGAAGGGCATGATAATATGGTACCAGGTGAATGGTGGTAGTATCTTGGAAACGGTTAACATCTTGGAATGTTCTAGAGCTGCCTTAGTGAAGGTATACAAAGAACGGACTTCTCGTACATTGAGTGCCTCCCAAAGGCATAACAGCAGTGCCCCATGGGCCCCTGGTGCCAAAGGAGAATGAGGAGTCCAGTGAGTGGGACAGAGCAATTGACAACACAGGAAAGTTTCAGGGATCACTATGTCACGTGGTATCTTTGTCATTTCAGACCAAGTTAATTCCAAACCACAGGTGGTCATAATATTCTGATAAAATATATGCTTGTTTAGTGTGGTTTAGCACATTTTACCATAGCAGTAAAAATAATTACTATTACATTTAAAATCAAATTCAACTTAAAATCAAGAGATCATGCACAACATGCACTAGCAGGCAAGCAAAAGTAATATTTAACCAGTAATTTTACTTCATTTACCCCTCAATCCAATACAACTACTTAACATATTTAACTGAAATGAATTTCTGAAATTGTATATCATAAAACTTCATAAAAAAGGTTATTTTCTTTGCCACAGAATATTTCAACAAAACATGAAACTGGCCAGTGTTGTAAAGACAATAACAAATTTCATTTTTAACTTTCCTTCAACTATTTTTTGGCAAAGTCCTAAACAGTAACAGGTATTTTGGGCAAAACTCAATCAGAGATTATGTTAAATTGGCTCTGACCCTTTACCACTGAATTCCCTCTCCATAGCAATGGACACGATCCAAAAAGCCTACAATTTGAAAATGCTTACTCTTAGCATCAGGAACTACCATTAAGAATAAGAAAATACAAATATGTCGCACAACAGTGGTTTTATTGCTTCTCTGTTTAAATGGAACTATAATAAGTTCTTACTGATCTTAGATTCTCCTCTCCAAATGTACTGGAACAGTGAGGTCAAACCTTTTTTTTTTCTATAGGCTGAAAACATTTGGGTTTGACATTAAAAGATGAAGATGAGACCAAATGATCAACATTTCAGCTTTTATTTCCAGGTATTTACATCTGGATCTGATACACAGTTCAGAAGACAGCACCTTTTGTCTGAATTCACCCATTTTTCTTGTGAGCAAAAGTACTGGAACATGTGACTGGCAGGTGTGTTTTGTTGCCCAGGTGTGTCCAGTTACATTGATTATTCAAATACTAAATAGTGGTGAATGTCTACACTCAGATTTGGGTTTTGTCTGCGCAGACTGTGCATTTATAGTTAGAGGAGTAACCAACATGAAAACCAGACAGCTGTCTATGAGTAAAAAACAAGCAAAAAGTGAAGCTGAGAGAAGATGGAAAATCAATCAGAGCCACTGCACAAATATTTTTCACAGTCAGTACAACTGGGAATGCCCTGAAGAAGAAAGTCATCACAGGTAGACCAAGGAAAACAGTAGCAGCTGATGACAAACATTGTAAGTGCTGCAAAGACTGACCCTAAAACAACTGTTAGCGACATCAGCAACAACCTCCAGAGGTCAGGAGTGAAGGCATCACAATCTACTGTTCACAAAAGACTTCATAAACAAAAGTACAGATGCTTCATCAGAAGTGTAAACCACAAATTATCAAGAAGAACAGGAAGAAAAGGCTGGAATTTGCAGGCTGGAACGTATAGAGATGAGCCTCAGAAATTCTGGGCCAAAATTTTATGGTCTGATGAGACAAAGATTAACCTTTAACAAAGTGATCGAAAGAATAAAGTGGAAAAAGAAGATTTGCTCATGATCCCAATTATACAAGCTCATCTGTGAAACACAGTGGAGGTAACGTCATGGCTTGGGCTTGCATAGCTTCTTCTGGCATGGGTTCATTAATCTTCACTGATGTCACGCATGATGGCAGCAGTACAATGAACTCAGAAGTCCACAAACATTTTGACCGTCAATTTAATGAAAGATGTAATCAAACTGATTGGGAGATCCTTCATCATGCAGCACGATAATGACCAAAAACATCAAAACTACAAAGATGTTCATCAGAGGCAAGAAGTGGAAGGTTTTACACTGGCCTAGTCGATTTCCAGACTTAAACCTTATAGAGCATGGATTTTACCTGTAAAGATGGGAATGAAGGGAGTAATTCCCCAAAACAAACACCAACTGAAAGGTGAGGCTGTGAGGAAATATTGGAAAAGCATCAGAACAGAATAATACAAATGTTTAGTGAGGTCATTGGGTCACAGGCTTGATGCAGATATTATAAGCAAATAATCTACAATTGAGTTTTAAGTCTTACTCTCTTTAATTCATTACATTTATTTGTTCTAATACTTCTGCGCACAGACAAAAGGTGCTGTCTCCTGAATTGTGCATCAGGTCCAGATGTAAATACCTGGAAATAAAAGCTGAAATGTTGCTCTTTTGTGTCATATTCATCTTGTAATGTAAAACCCAAATGTTTTCAGTCTACATACAAAAAGGGATTGGCCTCACTATTCCAATACTTTTGGAGGGGAGTGTATGTGCTCTGACTGAGCTCATAAATGTGCTCTGGGCATCAAAGACATAACTCAGCCAGACACTGTGTTATGCAAAGGATCAAAATACTGAAAGTGTGTTAACAGCCTTAACAAAATTGCATTCAACGTGTTAAGGTTGATAGCTCTAATATGAATGCACACCCAAGAAAAGACTAAAGACTAAAGACTAAAGTTACATTGAGAAACACTCTTTAGAGCAACACATGGACTAGAGTGACAAAAAGTGGGCCACTGACCTGGTTTTGGGGCAGTGAAGGCTGAGACTGACCGTCAGGAGCTTGGCCCTGGTCCTGACTGTCATTCCCTCCAACGGGGGAGCCACGGGTCGTGGCAGTCATTCTCGACAGAGGGCAGATCTTTGCAATCTTGTCTGCTTATGTTGCTGGTGCACGGGAAGAAATCACTGCCTTCTCTGGACTGATGGAGAACCAGTACACATTTGAAAGTGAAAGCACCACCTGGAGGACTGGGTGTGTTGCAGAGACCATTGCATATCCTGCAACACAAGGGGTAAAATCACAGATTGCTCACATGTAATTGGGCAGACACCATAACACTGAATTTCCATTATCGTACATGGATGCAAGCTACTGACAGAACTGAAGGCATGTTTTCTTTTCTGATGCCAACATTGAAAGACACCAATCTGATGTTTTCAGACTAAGCTTTATAATTAGCTATTTTTAAATGACATATCATCTAAAAATAGATAATCTCAAACCACTTAATAATGATTAACTCGCAGAAAGAAATACACAGCAAACATCATGGCAGTCTGTGCTATTCTTTTTCTTCCCCCGATATCTGATTGAGCATTTTCTGTGGATATCAAATCAACAGTGCTTTCTACAGCAAACACATTTTTCTTGAGAAATGGACCATGTTGCTCACCAATAGTTATCACTGATTAACCAGTGAACATTCAGTAGCAAGTTCAGCAGCTAAAATAGAAGCTTCAAGCCTCACCAACAGCAGGTCTAGATTACAAAGTGTTTTACAGGGGGAAAAAACCATGTAGAGATCAAAGCAAAGGAGAAAGAATATAATAACCGTTCACAAGCTTTGAGAAAGATGAGAAAACTAAATCAGACATTAATGTTTGTGGATATATATAGACATGCTGAGTACAGCAGACTGTCAGTAACTGAATGAGGCATTCAAATCAAGCAGCTCATAGTCACTGACTGTGCAATGGCACAAAAAGCATCTCCACAACAGCTGTCTTTTGTGTTCTGGGTGAACATTCCCTACGCAAAATGCTTCTCAATCTGGTTGAACAAGATAGTTGTGGCTTTAAGCATGTGAAAGTAAAAGTTCTCAAATTAGTTCAACTACTCTAAGACATCTATAGAAATACAGGTACCAAGTGTAAATGCTGGACCATGCAGAATTTTAGATTTACTGGCCACTAAGGGAAAGATTATTCATTCTAACATGAAATTATTAAATACAATTTGTGAAATTAACAAGCTGGATACTTCACTTTATCTGACAAGAATGTTTGAGTCATGTTTGTGTGTACTGGAAATCTGCTAAAAACCCAACATGGCAACATTTCCTTAGTTTCCAGTTCTGCAGAAATCCAAAAATAGGACATTCACTGTGGAAGGAAAAAAATTAAACTAGTCTGGACATCCAACAGTAAAATCTCCAAATCTAGTGGTGATTCAAAGAGCCTTTTGCAGCAAAATTAGCAGTAAAGACAAAAAGCATAAGCAAAGGCAAAGCAAAGTTATATGCACATCTTGCTTGGGGGAAAAAACACACACACACATACACACACACACACACACAACTCCAAAGAGTAAATATGAGTTTGGCCAATACCAATGGTCAGAAACCAATAAAACCAATGGATCATAAGTCACTGAATTCAGTTGCCATAACACTCAAGTTAAGAATGTTTGACCTACATTAAATCTACTACAATTCTTACAAATTTATACTGACCACAATTATTTCCCCACTGCTTTTAGTTTTCAGAATCATATGTTTATAAAGTAACAAACACAATGTGAACTTGGTACAGTTAAGGTAAGCACACATATAAAAGAAATCAAAGCATAACATAAACCAAGTATTAAGTATCAACAATTACGAATCAAAATAATCAGGCAGTTTGGCAAATTTAAGTATTTTAATTGTTGAACACAATCTACAAATAGTAAATTAGTTAATCATTATTTATATTGAAATTAATTGCAACATATCATGACTGTGATAAGCCTAACCTACACTTTGTCTGAACACATACTAGTGCAGTGAAGTTGAGTTTCAGGCATTTGATAATGCAAATGTCACTTTTAGGAAGTACTGTAGCACATGCAGGTGTGTAGTCTGTTCTGCTTTTTTGCAATATTAGGCTTCTTGAGGACGCTAGATCTACAACTTGATATCTATAGCCAGAACTGCTCAAAGTGACTGGGGTCAGTGCCCTAACGGTTTGCATATATATATATATATATTTTTTTTTTTTTTTTTTTTTTTTTTTTTTT